>ML308933.1:0-28062 GCA_005239505.1 Nicotiana paniculata | reverse complement strand
TATATATATATATATATATATATATATATATATATATATATATAAATGTAGTGGAGCGGGCTGCCCGCCGTAGTAGTTGTGTGTGTTCATGGTACTTACTGAGTACGAGTTTAAGTAAGAGCACGAGACACTGATAGTGGAGTCACGAGTGACTGAGAGGCTTTACCGTGAGTGATATTGTGCCCGAGGGGCTTATATTTTATGAAAAATGCTGTTTTCACTCTTCTTTACACTGAGCCTCTGATAATAAATGTTGGACAATGTTTTCATACCAAATTTTAAATGGAAACCAGAGTTTTATGAAATATTCGGAATTGTAGATTTCTGACTTGATTATTCATTTCCACTGTTATTCATTATATGGATTTACATGATTTAAATTGCTCGTCACTACACTCAAGTTTTTAGTTACATTGATTACTTACTGAGTTGGCGTACTCACGTTACTCCCTGCACCTCTGTGTGCAGATCCAGGTACCGAACCATCTCACTAGTTGATTTTCGGATGAGCTTGGAGTGGTTTGAGGATTGAGGTAGCTGCTCAGCGTCCCCAGCTCACCTCCTTTCCTTCCCTCAGATCATAGTTTCTTTTAGTCTTTTGTACTCCAGGCTTTTGTTGTAGCAAGTCACTATGTTGTACATTATATTTTCAATCTTAGATGCTCATGACAGTTGACTCCAGGTTTTGGGGAAGTGTGTATTTTGTTTCATCTCATTCTGCTATTTTAAAATCTGGTAAATTTTGGGAAAATCATGATATATATATTGATAGTCTGAGATAGTTGGCTAGCCTAATCCCATGATAGGTTCCATCGCGGCCGGTTAGGATTTGGGTTCGTGACAAGTTGGTATTAGAGCCTAGGTCACATAGGACTCAACGGTCATGAGCAGGTTTAGTAGAGTCTTGCGGATCGGTACAGAGACGTCTGTAATTATCTCCGAGAGGCTACAAAACCCTTTGGAACAATCTCATTTTTCTTGAATTCTGTCGTGCCATTTGATTGGTTCTAGAAATCTAAACTTATATTGTTTCATTCTCTCACAGATGGTGAGGAATCGCACCGTCGATCAGCGCAATCAGCCACCAGCTAGACCAGCGAGGGGTCAAGGCCGCGTTCGAGGCCGTTTTAGAGGTAGGGGCCAGCCCGTGCGGAAGCCAGGTCAGTATCAGTTGATCCCCCTACTATTCAGGATCCGTTTCCCGTCACAGATGCTCCAGGGGGATAGGCTCAGGCACCGACAGTGCCCAGTGTTATTCCGGGTCTTCAGGAGACTTTGGCTCAGGCAGTTGCCGCTACTTCTCAGGCGGGGGGAGGCAGTTAGACTCCTATTGCCCGGACACCTGAGCAGGCTACTCAAGGCCAACAGACACCGGGGCTGGTTCCCGCCCATCCGGTTGCTCCAGTTCAGGACTTCGTGGTCCTATCTATGCCAAATGATGAGCAGCGTAGGATGGAGAGGTTTAGTAGACTACAACCTCCGACATTCAGTGGTGCTGAGGGCGAGGATGCTCAGGGTTTTCTAGATAAGTACCAGAGGATGCTGCGTACTGCTAGGGTTTTGGAGACCAGTGGGGTCTCATTTGCTACCTTTCAGTTTTTTGGTGCTGCTTTCTCTTGGTGGGAGTATTTTGAGAGGTGTAGGCCTGTTGGTTCAGCACCCCTCACCTGGCAGCAGTTCTCCACTATCTTCTTGGAGAAGTATGAACCCCAGTCTCACCGGGAGGAGCAACGCAGGCATTTTGAGCAGCTGCGTCAGGGGGAGCTATCAGTGATGCAGTATGAGATGCGATTTTCGGAGTTGGCTCATCATGCCACCGAGTTGGTCCCTACTGATAGGGAGAGGATTAGGAGGTTTATAGATCGCCTAACTTATCATCTCCACCTTTTCATGACCCGGGAGAGAGTATCAAATGCTACTTTCGAGCAGGTTGTTGATATTGCTCGAGATATTGAGTCGGTTCGCCGCCAGGAGCGGGTAGAGAGGGAGGAAAAGAGGCCTCGTGGATCGGGTGGTTCTAGTGGTGCTCCTACCAGGGGGCAGTTTCGACATGGAAGGGGCCGTTCATTCAGGCCTCCTCGATCAGGCCGCCCAGCCTATAGTGGTGCATCCTCGGGGCAGGGTCCCCGCGGTTTTCAGCCAGTCCATTCTTCATTCGGTGCCCTTCCAGCCTAGAGTGCAACTCGAGCACCATCAACTCAGGGTTCTTTTATGCATGGTTCTCCTAGTGGCCATTCTGGTGACAGGGGTTCATTTTAGTCCCAGTCTCCAGCTCTAGGGAGCTGTTATAAGTGTGGGGATTTCGGGCATATGAGGAGGCAGTGTCCTCATCTTCTTTGAGGTCCATCTCAGCTGAGGAGACAGCCTTACACTTCAGCTCCAGTTACTTCGCCACCCACCCAGGCAGCCAGGGGTGGTATTCAGTCAGCTAGAGGCCGCCCTAGAGCGGGAGATCGAGTAGGTGGAGGTCAGGCCCGTATGTATGCCTTTCTAGCCATGCCAGATGCTATGGCCTCCGATGCAGTGATCGCAGGTATTGTCTCAGTCTGTTGCCGAGATGCTTTGGCTTTATTTGACCCTGGTTCTACATATTCCTATGTTTCTTCGTATTTTGCCCATTTTCTGGATATGCCCCGTGAGTCTTTAGTTACATCTGTTCATGTGTCGAATCTGGTGGGCGATACTGTTGTTGTGGACTGTGTGTATCAGTCGTGTGTGATATCTATTGGGGGTCTGGAGACCCGAGTGGACCTACTGTTACTCAGCATGGTCGATTTTGATGTGATATTGGGCATGGACTGGTTATCTCCATGTCATGCCGTTCTTGATTGTCACTCTAGGACCGTGACCTTAGCTATGCCCGGATATCCGAGGGTTGAGTGGAGAGGTTTTTCTGATTATGTGCCTAGCAGGGTGATTTCCTACCTGAAGGCTCAGTGTATGGTTGAGAAGGGGTGTTTATCTTATTTGGGTTTTGTGAGGGATGTTAGTGGTGAGACTTCTGCTATTGATTCGGTTCCTGTGGTCCGTGACTTTCCGGACGGGTTTCCTGCAGACTTGCCAAGCATGCCACCGGACAGGGACATTGATTTTGGTATTGGACTGGTGCTAGGCACTCAGCCTATTTCTATTCCACCTTATCGTATGTCACCAGCAGAGCTAAAAGAATTCCTAGATAGGGGGTTCATTCGGCCTAGTGTGTCACCTTGGGGTACACCGGTGTTATTTGTAAAGAAGAAGGATGGTTCTATGCATATGTGTATTGATTATCGGTAGCTGAACAAGGTTATGGTGAAGAACCGGTATCCCTTGCCTTGTATAGATGACTTGTTTGATCAGTTGTAGGGTGCCAGAGAATTTTCTAAGATTGACTTGCGTTCCGGCTATCATCAGTTGAAGATTCGGGGGCCAGACATACCGAAGAATGCTTTTAGGACTAGATATGGTCATTATGAGTTTCTGGTTATGTCATTCGAGCTGACCAATGCCCCAACAGCCTTTATGCACTTGATGCATAGTGTATTTCTGACCTTATCTGGATTCTTTCATCTTCGTGTTTATTGACGATATCTTGGTGTATTACCGATCTCGGGAGGATCATGAGCAACATTTGAGAGTTGTGATTCAGACCTTGAGAGAGAAGATATTGTATACGAATTTTTCGAAGTGTGAGTTCTGGCTTGATTCAGTAGCATTCTTGGGGCACGTGGTGTCCAGTGAGGGTATTCAGGTTGATCCGAAGAAGGTAGAGGCGGTGCAGAGCTGCGCTAGACGATCATTAGCTACTGAGATTCGCAGTTTCCTTGGTTTGGCAGGATACTATCGCCGTTTCGTAGAGGGATTTTCATCTATTGCAGCACCTATGACCAGACTGACCCAGAAGGGTGCTCAGTTCAGGTATACCGAGGAGTGTGAGGAGAGCTTTCAGAATCTCAAGTCAGCTTTGACTACAACTCCGGTATTGATTTTGCCTACGGGTTCAGGTTATTATACACTTTACTGTGATGCTTCGAGGGTTGGCCTTGGAGAGGTTCTGATGCAGGACGGTAGGGGGATTGCCTACGTGTCCAGACAATTGAAGGTGAACGAGAAGAATTATCCAGTGCACGATCTTGAGCTAGCAGCTATTGTCCAGTGCAAGATTTGGCGTCATTATTTGGATAGAGTGCATTGTGAGATTTTCACTGATCACCATAGTTTGCAGCATCTGCTTAAGCAGAAGGATCTGAATTTGCGTCAGAGGAGGTGGTTGGAGATTCTCAAGGATTATGACCTCACTATCTTATATCATCAGGGGAAGGCCAATGTAGTGGCCGATGCCCTGAGTCGCAGAGCGGAGAGTTTGGGGAGTTTAGACTACCTTCCAGTAGCAGAGCGACCTTTATCACTTGATGTTCAGGCTTTAGCAGGCCAGCTGGTTAGATTGGATCTATCAAAGCCTCCACGGGTATTGGCTTATGTAGCCTCTAGGTCTTCTCTTTATGATTAGATCAGAGCAAGCCAGTATGATGATCCAATTTGCTTTTTCTTCAGGACAGGGTCCATCGCGGTGATGCCAGGGATGTGGTTATTGATGATGATGGGGTCATGAAGATGCAGGGCCGGATTTGCGTGCCCAATGTGGATGGTCTTCGAGATTTGATTCTAGCTGAGGCCCATAATTTGCGATATTCCATCCATCCGAGTGCCGTGAAGATGTATGAGGATCTGCGACAACATTATTGGTAGAGGCGGATGAAGAGGGATATTGTTGAGTTTGTGGCTCGGTGTCTCAACTGTCAGCAGGTCAAGTATGAGCACCAGAGGCAGGTGGACTGCTTCAGAGATTTGATATTTCGGAGTGGATGTGGGAGCGGATCACCATGGACTTCATAGTTGGGCTCTTACGGACTTCGAGGAGGTTTAATTCTATATGGGTTATTGTGGATCGGCTGACCAAGTCCGCGCACTTCATTCCTGTTGGTACTACTTATTCTTCGGAGCGGTTAGCTGAGATTTACATCAGGGAGATTGTCCGATTGCATGGGGTTCTAGTCTATCATTTCTGACAGAGGTACTTAGTTCACATCTCAATTCTGGAGAGCCATACAGAAAGAGTTAGGTACTCAGGTCGAGTTGAGCACATCGTTTCATCCTCAGACCGACGGGCAGTCGGAGCGTACTATTCAGATTTTGGAGGACATGTTGCGTGCATGTGTCATTGATTATAGGGGTTCATGGGACCGGTTTCTGCCACTCGTGGAGTTTGTATATAATAATAGTTATCAGTCAAGTATCTAGATGGCTCCGTATGAGGCTTTATATGGTAGGAGGTGTAGATCTCCGGTTTGTTGGTTTGAGCCGGGCGAGGCTAGACTATTGGTCACAGACTTGGTTCAGGATGCGTTGCGTAAGGTGAAACTGATTCAGGAGCGGCTTCGCACGGCGTAGTCTAGGAAGAAGAGTTATGCAGATAGAAAGGTACGAGATGTGTCTTTCATGGTTGGGGAGAAAGTGCTTCTGAAGGTGTCACCCGTGAAGATTGTTATGAGGTTCGGAAAGAGGGGAAAGCTGAGTCCCAGATTCATTGGGCCTTTTGAGGTGCTTCAAAGGATTGGTGAGGTGTCATATAGACTTGCCTTTCCTCCCAGCTTATCGAGTATTCATCCAGTGTTCCATGTGTCGATGCTCCGGAAATATGTTGGTGACCCGTCTCATGTTTTGGACTTCAGCACGGTTTAGCTCGAGGGTGATATGTCATATGAGGTAAAGCCAGTGGCTATTTTGGGCCGTCAGGTCAGACGATTGAGGTCTAAGGATATAACTTCAGTGAAGGTTCAGTGGAAAGGATAGCCGATGGAGGATTCCACCTGGGAGACCAAGCGGGAGATGCGGGACAAATATCCTCACTTATTCGAGACTCCAGGTATGTTCTAGACCCGTTCGAGGATGAATGTTTGTTTAAGAGGGGAGGATGTAACGACCTGGCCGGTCGTTCCGTGAGATTAGCCCCGTTTCCCCCATTTCTATTTTATCATATATTGCTTAGCCTGTTTATGTTGTGTTGGGTCGGATGGTTTGGGTTCGAAGTGGTCGTGGTGAGAACAGAGACACTTAGTCTCTTAAATTGCTTAAAATTTGAAAAAGTAAATTGGGAGTTGACTAATTGGTAAACGACCTCGGAATGCAGATTTTATGGCTCGGATAGCTTATTTAGGTGATTTAGGACTTGGGAGTGTGTTCGGAATGAAGTTTTGATGTCCGGTGTAGAATTAGGCTTGAATTGGCGAAGATTAGTTTTTGGAGATTTTCAGTCGACAGTGGAAAATAGGCTATAGGGGTCAGAATGGAATTTCGACAGTTGGAGAAGGTTCGTAATGTCATTTTGGATATGTGTGCAAATTTTCAGGTCAATTGGATGTGTTTTGGTTGGTTTCGGCATCATTAGCGAGATTTAGAAGTTTTAAAGTTCATAGGGTTGAATTTGATGTAATTTTGGTGTTTTTGCGTTGTTTTTGGTGTTTCGAAGGCTCGACTAAGTTTGGATGATGCTATGGGATGTGTTGGTATGTTTGGTCGGGGCCCCAAGGGGCTCGAGATTGATTTCGGATAGTTAGCGGAGGTTCAGACTTAGGAAATTTGCAGCAAATAGCTGCTGGTGTGAATCTACTGGTGTGGCCGCACCTGCGGAAGGGAGCCGCAGGTGCGATGCCTCAGGTGTGATGCTGCAGGTGCGAAGACAGGACATGCAGGAGGAATCCGCAGGTGCGAAGCATTTGGGTGCATCTGTGAAGTCGCAGGTGCGGAAAAGGGATCGCGGGTGCGAGAATCAGACTGTTAGTGGGATTTCGCAGGTGCGAGAATCGCAGGTGCGCACTTGGGACCGCATGTGCGAGGAATTGTCCGCAGTTGTGGATTAACTGGGAAGAACAATATAAAAAGTGCCTCCAGGAATATTTTGGCATTTCCTCCATTGTTTCATGCGGATTGAGCTGAGTTGAGAGAAAATTGACGAAGGTATTCGAGGGTCTTCAGTGGAGGTAAGTTCCCAATTTATAAAAATCGTTTCCATTCTATTTTGTTCAGATTAGGCTTGTAATTTGAAGAATTAAAGTGGAAAAAGGTTGGGAAAATGGGGAGGAAATTTGGAAATTCTTTTGGTGATTTGAGTGGGCAATTATGGTCCGATTGTGGAGTTTTTGGTATGTATATAATCGTGGGAATTCAGGGACGTGGGCCCGGGGCTCGAATTTGGCCGAATTTCGAGAATTGTGTTAAAATTTATATCGTTCGATTGGGTTACACTTCTTAGCGATATGGATCGGGCTACACGCCGAAACAATATACATATTGGATCGGGCTACACTTCTTAGCAGATATAGCGGCTTGGGCTGAAGGAGCCTCTCCAAGAGTCTGTACACCCCCAGTGAGCGCAATCGATTGTTATATGGATCAGACTGCACGCCGCATCAATATATGTTATATATATGGATCGGTCTGCACGCCACAACAGTATAAATATATATATATATATATATATATATATAGTGGAGCGGGCTTCCCTCCGCAACAGTTGTGTGTGTTCATGGTACTTACTGAGTACGAGTGTTAAGTGAGAGCACGAGACACTGATAGTGGAGTCATGAGTGACTGAGAGGCTTGCCTGAGAGGCTTTACTGTGAGTGATACTGTGCCCGAGGGGCTTATATTTTATGAAAATGCCATTTTCACTCTTCTTTACAATGAGCCTCTGATAATAAATGTTGGACAATGTTTTCATACCATATTTTAAATGGAAACCAGAGTTCTATGAAATATTCGGAATTGTAGATTTCTGACTTGATTTATTCATTTCCACTGTTATTCATTATATGGATTTACATGATTTAAATTGCTCGTTACTACACTCAAGTTTTTAGTTACATTGATTACTTACTGAGTTGGCGTACTCACGTTACTCCCTGCACCTATGTGTGCAGATCCAGGTACCAGACTATCTCACTAGTTGATTTTTGGACGAGCTTGGAGTGGTTCGAGGATTGAGGTAGCTGCTCAGCGTCCCCATCTCACCTCCTTTCCTTCCCTCAGACCATAGTTTCTTTTGGTCTTTTGTACCTCAGGCTTTTGTTGTAGCAAGTCACTATGTTGTACATTATATTTTCAGTCTTAGATGCTCATGACAGTTGACTCCAGGTTTTGGGGAAGTGTGTATTTTGTTTCATCTCATTCTGCTATTTTAAAATCTGCTAAATTTTGGGAAAATCATGATATATATATTGATAGTCTGAGATAGTTGGCTAGCCTAGTCCCACGATAGGCGCCATCACAATCGGTTAGGATTTGGGGTCGTGACAATAAATATCGAAAATCGAGTAGTTAGGTCATAATATGGTTATATTAGAGTGGAAGTAGAAGCGTACCACTATGGACTCTGTTGTATGCTTGACACATACTTTGAGAAAGTTTGAAGTTATTTGGATCATTGTGGATAGGTTGACAAAATCTGTGCGCTTCATATCGGTTTTGACTACTTATAGTTTGGATAAGTTGAGTCATATAGGTTGACCCCATATATATATACATATACATATATATATATATATATACATATATACATACATATATACATATATATATATACATATATACATATATATATATACATATATACATATATACATATATACATATATACATATATATATATATATACATATATACATATATACATATATCGAGATAGCTAGTTTGCATATGGTGCCTATTCTATCATTTTATACCACGATACTCAGTTCACATCTTACTTTTGAAAGGTTGTACAGTGAGAGTTGGGTACGCAGGTTGAGCTTAGCATGACATTTCACCCACATAATGTTAAACAATCAGAGTGGACTATTCAGATTCTTGAAAACATGTGTTTCTAAGGGCTTCCATGGCCAAAATATTTTATGGACTAACTGTTGTTTGTGTTGCTCCCAAATCCACACACAAGTATACGTGGTCGAAAAATAATAAAGTGATAAGTACATCATTGTTAGTACGAGGACTTATGATTAACTATCAACTAAATTAAAGTAAAACAAATTTATCTTTTCTAGAAATTTTCTAAAGTGTGATTATTAACTATAACTAATGTAGAGTCGGACTAGGAAACTAGAGAAAATACGTTGGCAAGCTTAGAGACTAATATAATGGGAGAAAATATTCCAGAGCTATGGGTCAACTAATAATCCCGTTGAGTTTTCTACTTAAATTTTCTATTAATTTATCTGGTTTTTGATTTACAGAGTTAATATTACTCGTAATGTTCAAGCTAACCTAATGCCTATATTCCTATGGAGTTAGGATCAACAAGAATGCATTAATAATTCCCGTATATTGACCAAGCAAGGCGATTAGGTATATCTATATCCAAACTGCGAATCCGTTCCCGATGCTCATGTTCAAGATCTTGCACTACTCAATCTTATATGCAATCTAGAATTCCCTCTCCCAAGTTCAATCGTAGGTTCGTAGATAGTATTCAGTTGGTGATCAAGCAATCGAATAATTAAGCGCAAGATTGAATAAATAAACCAATAGGATAAAATAACAGAAACCATTCAAACTTTAAACTACAATGTTCATGTAGTACCCCACACTCTAGAACAATAAACTATGAGACTGAAGGAAGAGAAAAGAAGAAAAACTAGTTGAAAGCTTGCTCCAACGTGCCCCCGATGTGAATTCTCCTTCAAAGTAACGTTCTCCTCCAAAAAATATGTTAGATCACCTCAAAATTAGGTTTATAAGGCCTTCATACAAGTTGGGGGTGTCTAGGACCCAACAAGATCTTCTCCAATTCGAAAGCATGTCGGGCTAGCCTGGACACTAAAATTTTTTCGTTTTTTGTTTCTAGTGCCACAGTAGCGCGTTACGCTACCCTGGATGCTAGAATTCGACACTTGTCCATTTTTCTTCTTTTTTAGCTCCAGCTCATGTGCGTTCGATCCATTTCGCCCCCAATTGATTCCTACACATATAAACACCAAAAATTAGCTCAACTCATAGCAATTACACATTAGAACCAACATGAATAGAGCAAAGTGTGAGGTGATTCATATACAAAATTACATACTTTTGGCCGAATATTAACACCCCACGCTACTCTTGCTCGTCCTCGAGCAACCTAAACTTTACTACCTTAACCACAAAACTCAAAATATCACATCATGAAGGAGCATATGACCATTAAGTACACTATACCCATGACTATGTTTGCTACCAATAATTAAGCATGGGCATACACATTCACACATGCTTCCCAACTTTTTCATGCCAAACTTATTCAAAGTTAACCCATTTAGACAACATGCTCATGATAATCCTAGCCTCAAAAACCGACTCCATTTCACAAAGCACCTATGGCTTGAACACTCACCCTAATTGAGAAGTCTAATAACATTATCTATCCATTGCAAAATCATGTGCCCTCATAACAAAGAAAAGAGAGTAGACAGTCCGAACATTCAAATCAGCTATTCGAATGTAAATTAAGGACTCACGCATAAGAAAGAAATCACTTAATCTCACAAAGAAGTCGCATGCATGCAACAAGGTACCACATGCTTGGCCATTATGTAAATCTATACTAATGTAGGCTCACTCGGTCTAAAATCAATTAGGACTTTATCGTGGTTGTAACATGGGCTTAGGAAAGGGTAGGATATATATAGGAAACAATGACTAAACCTCCTAATCACTTTAACATATCAAGTAATCACTTTAAGTGCAACTTTCTTCTACCCAACTTCAAACATCACAACAATATCACGTCAAAAATATTCCCTTCTTCTTTAAGCACTACTTTGATTTACATGCACTAGCAAGGACAAGATGTAATTTCTTTTTTGACAGATCTTTTTTTTCCATCATTTTTTTTAAAAACTATTTTTCTTTTACTTTACACTCCCCGCTAGGTGTTTTCTTAGAGATGAAAGTGTACTTTTCTTCCTTACATTGGTTCCACTCAAAATCCATCCAAGTTCCCTCCTTACTTCTTCTAGCGCTTATTTTTCAAGTTAAGTGCTTCAAGAGTTAAAAGGATCAAAATAATGTCGGTTAAGAACAAAAAAAAGGTATGAGCTTGTAATGTGGGTGCCAAACAAAAGGTCTAAAGGCTCAATATGGCTAAATAGGGATGATTTTATTTGTGGTAGCATTAAAATTCAAAAAGGATCAAAGAAGACCTAAAATCATTCTTCAAACTGAGCGCACCTAGGATTCCACTTCAACTCGCATTCTCAACAAGTTCTAAACTTAAAATGAAATGCAAGGGCTACACAAAAAATTACTCACACATGGTACATGACTCGCTACGGACGATTTGAGTCCGACTATCAAATTAAAGATTATTCATGGAGCAACGAAACATTACTTCATAATACACAAAGTGCAAACGATTCAAGAAAACGAGATATAAGCATCATAAGGCATGCTATCCAATACATAAAGGCATCAAAAATTCTAAAACACAAGGAAGGTAATAACACATGCTAAGGCCTCAATATGTTGGCATCAAACATGTCAAAACGCGTCGAAGAGAAATTCTTTCTTCCTTTCTACTCCTACTCTAATCCTAAAAAGATAAAAGGAATATCCTGTTCAAGTTATATCCCCTAGAAAAGAACCAATGCACAAAAAGAAAAAAGCCAAGGGGAATTATTACCTAACTAAAACTAACTAGAAACTAAAGAACAATTCTTTTTTGTATTTTGTTTTTATTGGACCTTAATCCCTCAAGAAATCTGTCCGCAAAATCCATCGTCGGGGAAATTCCAAATATTTTGATTTTTTATTCATTTGTTTTTACAAAAACTACTACGCTAAGAAAGAGTACTACAACTAAGCTAAGATAGCATAAAAACTCACCCATAAAATATCCTCACGCACACTTAATTTTATGTATTGTCCTCAATGCATACAATAAATAAAAAATGGGTAAAAGAGACTCCCTGGTAGGCCAAAGGCCGAATCATTAGCAGTTCATGGGATACTCAGACTTCTCCCAGGTATGATCCTTTGTGCAGGAATCCCACACTTAGTTTCAACCATCTGCTCATTTTTGCACATGCCTAATGACTTTGATTCCATGCTTCTACTCCTAAAAAATACAAAAACAACACTACAAAAAATAACGAAACAAAAACAAAAAGAAACAATAGAATTGGGTTGCCTCTCAATTAGCATTTGATTTAACGTTGCGGCATGACGCCATCACTTTCACCACTTTTTTTACACTTTGAGAATATGAAATGCGCCCCCAATTTGGCATCATTTTTCTATCATGTTCCTGGGGAGGTGGTGTGAAAATAAAGGAACCAAGACATAAATATCATATCTTGCACTTCTTGTCCCTTAAGAGAGGTATGTCATTTTGTCTTTTTGGTGTGGAAAATTTTAGAGTGTAAGGGTCTTGATCTTCATCTATAAATCCATCCAAAAGCTCAATCTCCATGTCTCTAACCAAATATAATGTAGAAAAATATTTAGAATGAGGACCAACAAGCCCCAGCTCCAAAATTGCATTATTTTTGAGATCCTCAATAACATATACTCCCTCAACCACAACATCATCACAAGAACATGGTCTAATGATTGGTATTATCTTTTTACCTCCTCAATTTCGCATAGAAGATCTTTTTCAGTTTCACATAACTCATCACTAAATTATTAGGCATTACACGCATCAACCTTTGCACTCAAATATGCATCCAATTTGCCAACATCAAAGCCAAACATGTTAATTTCCTTTGCAAGATCAACTCTTTCCTTAGACCAATCATTAACAAGTGTTGTTAGTAAACAACGCCGTTTTGCATATTACCTTAATAGATAATATTCATCACAATACCAATCCTTACTCCCCAATTCAAATTCAGACTTCCAAGAAGTCAGGTCACGAAAAGCCCAAAAATACGGGCCATAAAAGTCTTCTGTCAACAAACGTCTTGTCACGACCCAAATTCCCAACCCACGGGATCGTGAAGGCGCTAACACCACACTTGCTAGGTAAGCCAATGTTAGAAAATGAATACTGAGTCTAATATTTCCCATAAGGAGGTCGTCTTCGAGGACCTCAACACCGTTGTACCCTCTTCGAGCGGCCTCTTTCAAGCTCTCGAGCTCGACTTCGAGGCCAATTTTGACCAAGCTCGAGACCCCGTCTCACACCTGCTCGGTTTGTACAATCTCATTACCCTTCTCTCTTATCACATTTTCTTACCCCTCACTTAGCATCTATTTCCTAAATAACTAGTATTAAAATAGATCACATATTTTTAGAACCACAAAATCGAATATAATTGTAATTACCATTTTCATGGTAAACAGTTTGGCGCCCACCATGGGGCTAAAAATAATAGTGATTATTTTAGTGTTGGTTTTCTAAAAACACAAGATGTTCTTTACACTTTTTCTTGTCCAAGAACCTTTAATTTCAGGTCAGAAAATGAATAACTCGGTAAATACGCATGAAAACAACGGTCCTGAGGATCATGGAGAGAACGACACATCTACTTCAGGTGCCGTGTACCACCGCAAAACCTTGAGGGGGCACCAGTGCAAATCCCCGTCGATGAAGGCTCACGCAATGCTATGCACATAAATATAAGCTCCCATACAGATGGAAATGTACACGGAAAAGACCAACACGAAGCACGGAGAACTCCCGCTAAAAAAAATGGCCCGATCAATCAACAAAGGGAATCTTCGAGAATTTCTCGACGATCGAGCCAAGACCCATTTCCGAGAAAGAGAATCGAACTACAAGAACGGGCCAGAAGAACCCCAGCACACCATTCACGTTATTATTGGAGAAACTAATGTCCTGCAAGAACCCGTGCTCAAACGGGCCAAAGTGCCCATCAACACGAAAGAATGAGCTCAAAGCTGTATGCTTAAAGGAACTGTTGTGTTCAGAGAAGAAGATATCGAAGCCTTGTCCCGACCACATAACGATGCACTGGTAATTTCTTTTCTCTTAAATAGCATTCAAATTAAGCGTGTGCTCGTGGATCCAGGTAGCTCGGCCAATATAATTAGATTTGGGGTAGTACAGCAGCTCGAGCTGCTCGATCAAATCTTACCCGATTCTAGAGCCCTTAGTGGGTTTAACATGGCGAGCAAAATGACGAAGGGGGAAATCATCCTCCCAGTCAATGTGCCCGGTACAGTTCGGAATACCAAGTTTCATGTAATCAAGGGTGACACGAGATACAACACCCTGCTTGGGAGGCCATGGTTACACTGCATGAGGGCGGTACTATCGACTCTCCACCATATGTTGAACTTCCCAACTAAAGATGGCGTAAAAATGGTGTACGGTGAGCAACACGCGAAAAAGGATATGTTCGCAGTGCATAGCATGGCACTGGCGCCCATATACTCCACCTTGGAGGGGTCGGAAGATAAATGAGTCCCCGAGGATGATGAAGAGGACTTCCTCACCCCTCGAACCTTCGTTGCCCCCGAAGAATCGAACGCAACAAAATCGACAGTCGAGGACTTAGAGCAAGCTGTTTTGACGGAACATTTTCCAGATCGGAAGGTATACCTGGGAACGGGATTAACCCCCGAACTCAGGAAGAAACTCATTCAATTTATTGTTAAAAACATTGATTGCTTTGCTTGGTCCCACTTAGACATGACAGGGATCCTGCCGGAAATAACCACCCATCGGCTAAGCGTCGACCCCAGGTCCAAACCGGTGAAGCAAAAAAGGAGGCCTCAGTCTGAGGTAAAGCATTCATTCGTCAAAGACGAGGTAACAAAATCCTCAAAATAAGGTCCATCAGGGAAGTAAAATATCCCGAATGGTTGGACAATGTAGTAGTAGTTACCAAAAATAGAAACAAGTTAAAAATGTGCGTAGACTATAAGGAATAAAATAAAGCATTCCCTAAATATTCATTCCCATTGACCAACATCGATCGCTTGATTGACGCCACGGCTGGCCACGAGACCCTCAACTTTTTCGATGCCTACTCCGGGTATAGTCAAATTCAAATGAACCATGAGGATAGGGAAAAAAATTCGTTCATCACGAAGTATGGCACACACTGCTATAATGTAATGCCCTGCGGGCTAAAAAATGCAGGGGCTACGTATCAGCGCTTAGTTAATAAGATGTTCGAACATCAAATAGGCAAATCCATGGAAGTTTACATTGATGACATGGTGGTTAAGTCCGTGCGCGCAGAGGACCATTTGACTCATTTGCAAGAAACTTTCGACATCCTTCAAGGATACAACATGAAGCTCAACCCCGAGAAATGCGCCTTCGGCGTGGGTTCGGGAAAATTTTTAGGCTTCATGGTATTAAACAGCGGGATTGAAATCAACCCCGACAAAATCAAGGCCATCGAAGAAATCATAGTGGTAAACAATGTGACGGATGTACATCGGCTGACGGGTTGATTGCAGTGTTAGGCCGATTCATCTCGAGGTCGTCAGATTAGAGCCATGACGTTTTCTCCCTACTCAAGAAGAAAAACAACTTTGAGTGGACTCGGAGTGCCAACGCGCCTTGGAGGAGTTAAAGCGGTGTCTCTCAAGCCCGCCTTTGCTCCATACCCCAAAGGAAGACGAAACACTATACTTGTATTTAGCAGTGTCCGAAGTAGCGGTAAGTGGCATGTTGGTTAGAGACGAGCAAGGTACGCAATTCCCTGTCTACTATGTGAGTCGATGCCTGGGAGATGCTGAAACCAAGTATTTACACTTAGAAAAATTAGCTCTTGCATTAATAAGTGCATCTAAAAAATTGAAGCCTTATTTTCAGTGTCACCATGTATGTGTTTTGAAGACATAATCCCTTCGAAATATATTGTATAAACCCGAATTATCAAGCCGATTGGCCATGGGCCATCGAACTAGGGGGATATGATATCGAATATCAGCCCCGGACGACTATTAAGTCCCAGATTTTGGCGGACTTTACGCCCACCCTATGCCTGAGGTAGAAGAATAACTTTTACTAAAAGCAGGCACATCATCAGGTATATGGACCTTATTCACTGACGGTGCCTCGAATGTGAAAGGGTCCGGGCTCGGCATAGTTCTGAAGCCACCTACGGGTGGCATGATTAGACAATCTATAAAAATTGAAAAACTGACTACAACGAAGCCGAGTATGAGGCTATGATTGCAGGTATCGAATTGGCCAAAGGCCTAGGGGCGGAAGTCATCGAAGCAAAATGTGATTCCCTTCTGGTAATAAATCAGGCAAATGGGAGCTTTGAGGTGCGAGAGGAAATAATGCAGCGATACCTAGATAAAATTCAGTCACTCTGCGTCGCTTCAGAGAATGGACTCTGGTCCACATACCTCGAGAGAAATAGCGAGGACGATGAGCTCGCAAACCTAGGATCATCCATCGGGGAAGATGACATACTCATCGGGACTGTTGTTCAGCTATCAAAATCAGTGATTAAAGAAGTCCATGCCGAAATCAACTCCACCGGCGTGACATGGGATTGGAGAAATAAGTACATCGATTATTTGGGAAGTGGGAAGCTACCCACGGACCCGAAAGAATCAAGGGCCCTTCGGGCCAAAGCAGCTCGATTTTCACTCGACGAGAATGGAACTATGTACAAGAGAACCTTTGATGGCCCCCTAAACGATTAACTAAAGCGCCTCAGGGCCAAATGCGTAAGAGCTCGAGTCTCCAGCTACACTAAAGATCGTACCGACCTAACGCGTAAGAGCCCAAGTTGCCAGCTGCATTAAAGGTTGTACTGACCCAAACAACCTCAGGGCCGATTCAAAAACCTAAGGTTGATGAGCTCGAATCAAAACCCGACTCGGATATTGAGCCCTAAACGGTTAACTAAAGCGCCTCAGGGCCAAACGCGTAAGAGCCCGAGTCGCCAGCTACATTAAAGGTCGTACCGACCCAATCATCGACAGACGCCAAAGTCTATTCCGAAAAACCAAGAAAAAAAAGGAATGTCGAAAAGCCTTTATATATGATGAAGGTCCACAAAGCATATCTACAAAGCTCAAAGTTGTAGCCCTTGCACAGGAAAAAAGAACAAACAAGAACCTAATATACCGCCAGCGTGTGCCTTCAACGGCTCCCTCAGAAGTTATGCCTTCAGTGGCCTCTTCCCCTTCGGGGACTCCGCATTCATCTTCATCATCTTCCGAGCCACTGATCCAATCATCTTCCGAGTCACTGCTACAAAGATCAGCCCGAAGGTGTTAAGCGCTAAAATCGGGCAAGAACAAAAACAAAACATACGAAGACTATGCTACCTGTTTGTCAAGGTCGCTCCATTCCCGAGATACCGTCTCTATACAAGCTCAAAGGATAAGAACTTCTTCCTCCCTTTTGGAAAAAAGAGCCCTAAGCTCGTCTGCCTCTGATAGGAACCTCTTACACTCCCCCTCATAATGGGTCAGCTCAGCCTGGTACTTGGCAGTTGTCCGATTATAAAGCACTTTCGCCTGAAAGGATAAAAGGAGAGGGTAAGAGAAATAGTAATCAAAGCTCGAAGAAATCGAGGAAGATATTACCTATCTACAGAGCCTTTCGGTCTTCTCAAAAAGAAGCGAGCTATTGAGTTCGGAATTCCTCTCAGACATAGTAAAGAACCCCCCAATTACGTTCTTCAAGATATGAAGCATCCCCGCGTCGGAAGACTTTGTATTACGGGCACCCCGTATCTCCCTCGGGGAAAATGTTGGAATTGATGGAGAATCACCTACATCAACAGTCCCTGACTGATCGATCGGGGCCTTCGACTCACAACTAGGCTCCCGTAACTCATCTACCGAGTGCTCTCAGGCCCGGGGAGTATTTAGACTGAAACCCGGCTCGGGGATATCACCTAACCTACCCTCGAAGACCTCTTCGATCTGAGTAGGGATGGCATCATCAATTTTTGGTTTAGAATACCTCGACTCAACGGTCATCGGCTTGCAAAAGTTGAAGCCATTACACT
Organism: Nicotiana paniculata; assembly: GCA_005239505.1. Taxonomy (NCBI): domain Eukaryota; kingdom Viridiplantae; phylum Streptophyta; class Magnoliopsida; order Solanales; family Solanaceae; genus Nicotiana; species Nicotiana paniculata. Next base: position 10,096 of record ML308933.1, on the reverse strand, counting down.
TCCACTTCCCTAGGGCGTTATCGGGAAATTGCTTTTCTCATTTAAGGCCGCGGAGTCAGGCTTAGAGTTTTTCACTCTAGCCCTATTTGGCTTCAAGGACTCGGTCAGAGATTCCCTCTTTCTCTTCTTCCCCTAATCTGGTTTTGGGATATCTGCTTCCCCTGGCGGTGCTTCTCTCATAAAAGAGGCCTCCCCTAGGCCTACATAAGAACAAAGCATAAAAAATTAGAATGTATTCTGGGGGTATCTCTTTTGAAGAACTCAGGTACTGCAAAAGGAAAGGCCCCACTATGATTTTTAGCTTCCCATCGGCCCCTGGCCAGGTCGCGCCATACGCGCTTAGCATACGGGCAGGTCAAATCGAGCCGGCGAACCTAGCTCGAGAGATCCTTGACCGCGTCGGGATACCACACGACAACTGCATCATCAAAAAGATTTAGTTCAAAGGGAAGTTAGTCCGAAAGGAAATGAAAAAGTCTCAATTGAGGTGTTAACTTACGATTCGTATTCCATTCCTTAGGGAACGACATCCTTTCGAATGGAATCAAATCCAAGGTCCTAACTCAAACAAAGCGGCCCATCCACCCCCTGTCTTTGTCTTCATCAGTACAAGCAAAGAAAACCTTCATAGCCTGACGTTGAAGCTTAATCATACCACCTGAGGACTGTACATTCTGATCAGGTAGTCGAGGGTAAAAAGCATCCCCTCGACCCTGTTTGCAAAATACCTAATCATGTAAACGATGCACCAAAATGATGGATGAATTTTGCCGAGCGTCACTTGATATTGCTTGCAGAGTCGAGAATACAGGGTCTATCAACGGCGAGGACGGTTCTACCGGGCCCAGGGTAAATGGATAAGTGTATACACTAAGGAAGCTGGCTTTGTGGGTTTTTATGTCCTCGTCACGAGAGGGAATTTCCACTTGCACCGCATCTTCCTAGTGGCAGTCGACCTTCACCTTCTCAACGTCCGTTACTATGCTGATATACCGGGATATGGGCTCACATCGTCTCAGCTTCGAGGAAGGCTTATCGACCTTGAAATATGAGGTTGTTTCAGAGGGCCCAGGGATGCATTCCTCGAGACTTGGGGGTACTGTTGCTTTACCCTTAGAGGAACATGGATAGGAGGAGGCTTTATCACCTTGTGGAATAGTTTCGGAGGCCTTCGTCATTCCTGCTGAAGGATTTCAAGAGAAACGAGGGAGATCTGATCAGGAAAAGGATACAAGAAAGCAGCAATGAGAGCTCCTTTTAAAAGATTAGAAGAAGTAATGAAAGGAGAAGGATAGGAGAAGGAGTACTTATAGAGGCCAACTGCACACATAGAGGAAATCCAAAAGGCAGTCAAGCGCCGTAATAAATTTGAATATTTTCAAGGACTGTGCAAATATGGCTTCTGAGCATCTCTCATATCAGTCGCTTACATGACATGCCTGACAAGATAATTAAGGCATTAAAAATTTGGTGAATTCAAATTGTTTCTTGTCTTTTTATTCCAAGAAACGCGGGGATTATCTGCATACGATAAAACCAGGGAAGTTTGATTTTGAGGCTTCTACAACATTTTGAGCGTCGACCTCGATTGTGTCGGAGCAGAAGTCGAAGTTCAACCCCGAGGTGCATTCCTCGAGGACGTACCCCGAGGGATCAAAATACCTCGAGGAAGGATCACAGATCGAAGACCATCATGGAAAAGCGGGAAGTTCCAAAAAGCACGTGGTTAAAGCTGACCAATTCTGCAAGAATAGTACAAGTCGTACCGTGACATTAAATAGCTGTGCTCGCTACATTTCTTTGTAATAATTGCGCATGTACTATGTTGGGATTCTCCCCTCCTATATAAAGGATACCTTTGTCATTTTTTAACACAAATGATAATCAATACAAGAACAAGAACATTCTCTGCTCCTTAACTCAAACATTCTCTATAATTGCTCCATTAATTTATTGTGTTCACTAATTGTTCTTTATTTATTACTTGTTATTGATCAAAAAGAGGTCGTCTTCTAGGACCTCAACACTGTTGTACCCTCTTCAAGAACCCTCTGTCAAGCTCGACTTCAAGGCCAATTTCGACCAAGCTCGAGACCTCGTCTCGCACCTGCTCGGTTTTCACAATGTCATCACCCTTCGCTCTTATCATATTTTCTTACCCCTCACTTAGCATATATTGCCTAAAGTACTAACATTAAAATAGATCACATATTTTTAGAACCACAGAATCAAATATAATTGTAATTACCATTTTCACATTAAACACTAAATATATACTATATAACTACCCAGGGTCTAGTATCACTATTCACGAACTACTAAAGAGTACTACAAATAAATGGGCTGAAAGAAATATGTCTCTGTTTTGAATGAAATAAAACAATATCTAAATGAATAAGGGAAGACTCCAGGAATCTGCGGACGCCAGCAGATCTACCACGTGTCTCCGTGTAAAAACTCAACTATGCTTAAGTATCATCTCTGACAGGTACCTGGATCTACACAAGAAGTACAGAGTGTAGTATCATTACAATTGACCCCATGTACTAAGTAAGTGCCGAGCCTAACCTCGGCGAAGTAGTGACGAGGATAGGACAGGACACCATATAAAACCTAGACAAGTATAAACATACTAGTAGCAACAATAAAAATTAAAGAGTAAACATTATATCCAATAATAGGAAGGGATCATGCTATGGGGAATTTAAAATAAGAAGTGAGAAAAACAAAAAGATAGTAACAAACAGTAATCAGCAATAATTTAAAGCAACAAGAATAGAAAAGGAACTCGAACGGCACCACCCTTCGTGCTTTTACTCTCATCCTCCCCATATTATAAGAAATCATACACGACATCACCCTTCGTGCTTTTACTCTCACAATGTATTTCATTCAGGCACGACATCACCCTTCGTGCTTTTACTCTCACAATGTATTTCATTCAGGCACGACATCACCCTTCATGCTTTACACTCTTACTCACAATAGAATATATTTGGATCAGGCACGGAATCACCCTTCGTGCTTTACACTCCTCCGTACCAATCACAGAATCATTAACAACATACAAAGAGGGATTTCGCAGGAAATCGATATTTCATCATAGTTTCTATTTTCATTTATCATTTTAATCTCAATTCAATATTCACAATATTATCCATCATGGTGGAACCGGGTACTAAACTTCCAACATTTCAACGACAACGATAATCTCAAGTAATAGGCTTTATAACTACCAAAATAACAAGAATTTACTTTCACTCGCATGATGACCTGACCACAACGTATAGGTACTTTTCACCTCACCTGTACATTGGATTTAGCAACAAAACAGGTAACAAGTAGTCACACAATACCTATTCCCTCAAGCTAAGGTTAGACACAACACTTACCTCGAATTCACAGGCTACACACTGCTCAAGCACTGCTTTTCCTTTGGAATTGGGCTTCAACTCACTTGTATCTAATCATAATTAGTTCAATATCATTAATTAGTGGTAAAGGAACTAACTTTACTGAAAAATTATGGTATTCCTAAGTTTTCTCAAAAAAGTTAAAAACCGACCTCGGGCCCTCTTGGTCAAAACTCGAGGTTCAGACAAAAATTCATTTACCCGTTCACCCCCCGAGCCCGAATATGTAATTAGTTTCGAAATCAGACCCCAATTCGAGGTCAAAATTTGATTTTTACAAAATTCTCTAATTCTACCCAAACCCCCAATTTCTACCATGAAAATTCTTGATTTTTGATTTAAAAGTGATGAAAAACATTGGGTAATCAAAAGAGAAGAGTTTAGAATCGCTTAACAATACTTTGAGGATGAACTTGTAGGTTGAAAATCGCCTCTAGGTCTTTTTAGTTCGAAAATATGAATAAAATAGCTTCTGCCCGTGTTAAAATTGTTATTAAATCGCTAGACAAGCCTTCATCACGTTTGTGACGTTCTCGTTGTGTCTGGCCCAATGGCCTTTGCATTCGCAGAGCTGAGGATGCGAACGTGGAGCTTTAATCTAGATGACCATCGCGATCGTAGCCCAATGGACGCGTTCGCATAGAGGAAGCGCGAGCCCCCTCCCCCAGGCCCATTACTCTCCGCGTTCACGATAGGCTGGTTGTGTTCGCGAAGGATAATCCCCCCAGTGCTTCGCATTCGCGACCTAGGTAATGGGTTCGCGTAGAAAAAAATGACCCCCAACAAATTTACTTTACGCGATCGCGTGTGAAGCTTCGCGATCGCGATGAAGAATGAATCAGTGCACCAGAAATAGATTTACAGCAGTTATTTCCAAGTTGAAAACACCCTGAAACCTACCCAAAACTCACCCGAGCCCTCGGGGCTCTAAACGAAACATGCACGCAAATCTAAAAATATCATAATGACTTGCTCGTTTGACCAAATCATGAAAATAACATCAAACACTACAAACTTAACCTCAAAACTCAAGATTTCCTCAAGAACACTCAAATTTCTAACTTTTTAACCGGACGTCCAAATTACGTCAATCCAACTTCGATTCTCATCAATTTTCACAGATAAGACTTAAATATCATAACAAACCTGTACCGGGCTCCGGAACCAAAATACGGGCCCGATACCAATGAGTTCAAACATTGATTTCTTTATTTCCTTAAAAATCCAGCATAACATTCAAAAATTGATTTCTAAAGCTAGGGACCTCCGAATTCAATTCCGGGCAAACGCCCAAGTCCCATATTTTATTGCAGATCTCTCGGGATTGTTGGAACACGGATCCGGATCCATTTGGTCAAAATGTTGAACAAAGTCAACTAAAAAACAATTTTAATTCCAAAAATTATTATTTCTCATATTTTCACATAAAAAGCTTTCCGGTTTCACGCCTGGACTGCGGACACAAATTGAGGTAAATAAAATTAATATTTTTAAGGATAATGAGCCTGCAATGGATAATTCTTAAGATGACCCTTTGGGTCATCACAATCTCCACCTCTAAAACAAACGTTCGTCCTCGAACGGACATAGAAAATTATCTGAACTGGGAAATAAATGGGGATATCTACTCTGCAGGCCCGACTCAGAATACCAAGTAGCTGCCTCAACAGGCTGACCTCTCCACTGCACTTGATTTGAAGGGTAACTCTTTGATCTCAACTGACGAACCTGCCGGTCTAAAATGGCACTCCTCCACATAAGTCAAATCTTTGTCCAGTTGGACAAAGCTGAAATCTAACATGTGGGACGGGTCACCATGATATTTCCAGAGCATAGACACATGGAATACCAGATAAACTGAGGATAACCCTGGAGGAAATGCAAGTCTATAATCTACCTCCCCCACTCCCTCAAGAATCTCAAATGGTCCGATATACCTAGGGCTCAACTTTCCCTTCTTCCCAAATCTCATGACACCCTTCATGGGCGATACCCAAAGTATTACTCTCTCTCCAACCATGAATGTCAAATCACGAACCTTACGGTCAGCGTAACTCTTTTGCCTAGACTGAGTTGCACGAAGTCGATCCTGTATAACCTTGACCTTATCTAAAGCCTCCTGAACTAAGTCTGTACCCAATAATCGAGCCTCTCCGGCTCAAACCACCCAATTGGAGATCTAAACCGTCTACCATATAATGCCTCATAGGGAGCCATCTGAATGCTCAACTGATAACTATTATTGTAGGCAAACTCTGCTAACGGCAAGAATTGATCCCAAGAACCTCCAAAATCAATAACACAAGCGCGGATCATATCTTCGAAGATCTGAATAGTACGCTCAGACTGTCTATCCGTCTGAGGATGAAATGCTGTGCTCAACTCAACTCGTGTACCAAACTCTCACTGAACTTCCCTCCAAAAGTGCGAGGTAAACTGCATACCTCGATAAGAAATAATAGACACGAGCACACTGTGAAGGTCAACAATCTCTCAAATATATATCTCTGTCAACCGTTTCGAAGTATAAGTACTTTTCACTGGAATGAAATGTGATGATTTAGTCAGCCTATCCACAATAATCCAAACGGCGTCGGACTTCCTCTGAGTCTGTGGGAGTCCAACAACGAAGTTCGTAGTGATACGCTCCCACTTCAACTTAGGAATCTCTATCTACTGAAGTAAACCACCGGGTCTTTGATGCTCATATTTCACCTGTTGGAAATTCAAACAACGAGCCACATAAGCAATAATATCCTTTTTCATCCTTCTCCACCAATAGTGCTGTCGCAAGTCTAGGTACATCTTGGCAGCATCCGGGTGAATAGAATACTTAGAACTGTGAGCCTCCTGAAGGATCAACTCACGAAGTCCATCAATATTAGGCACACATATACGACCCTGCATCCTCAAAACACTGTCATCTCCAAATATAATCTTCTTGGCACCACCGTGCCAAACGGTGTCTATAAGGACCATTAAGTGCGGGTCATCATCCTGCCGATCTCTGATACGCTTGGATAAGGAAGACCGAGCAACTGTACAAGCTAGAACATGGCTGGGAGAAATGTCCAACCTCACAAACTGATTAGCCAACTTCTGAATATCTGAAGCTAACGGTATCTCACCAACTGGAGTAAATGAAAGGCTGCCCATACTTACTACCTTCCTACTCAATGCATCGACCACCATATTGGCCTTTCCTGGATGATACAATATAATGATGTCATAATCTTTCATTAACTCTATCCATCTCCTCTGTCTCAAATTAAGAACCTTTCGCTTGAAAAAGTACTGGAGATTACGATGATCCGTGTAAACCTCACATGGCACGCCGTAAAGATAGTGCCTCCATATTTTCAATGAGTGAACAATGGAGGCCAACTCCAAGTCATGAACAGGATAATTCTTCTCACGAACTTTCAACAGCCAAGATGTATATGGAATCACCCTGCCATCCTGCATCAATACTGCTCCAATCCCAACATGGGAAGCATCACAATATATTGTAAAAGATCCTGAACTTGATGGAAACACCAACACCGGTGTTAAAGTCAAGAATGTCTTAAGCTTATGAAAGCTTGCCTCACACTCATCCAACCATTTAAATGGGGCACCTTTCTGAGTCAATCTCTTCATTGGGGCTGCTATAGACGAGAACCCTCCACAAAACGACGGTAAGATCCCGCCAAATCCAAGAAGCTCCTGATTTTTGTGGATGAAGTGGGTCTAGGCCAGTTCTTGACTGCCTCTATCTTCTTAGGATCTACCTGAATACCTTGTGCTGATACGATGTGACCCAAGAAAGCTACTGAATCTAACCCGAATTCACACTTTGAAAATTTTGCATACAACTGATCATCCCTCAAAGTTTGGAGTGCTATACGAAGGTGATGCTCATGATCCTCCCGACTGCGGGAGTATATAAGAATATCATCAATGAACACAATTATGAAGGAATCCAGATAAGGATTGAAAACTCGATTCATCAAATCCATAAGGGGATGCTGGGGCATTAGTCAAGCAAAAAGACATCACCAAAAATTCATAGTGCCCATACCTTGTCCGAAAGGCTGTCTTAGGAACATCGGACGCCCTAATCTTCAACTGATGGTAGCCCAATCTCAAATCAATTTTCGAGAACAAACTGGCACCCTGGAGCTGATCCAATAAATCATCAATTCTCGGCAACGGATACTTATTTTTGATAGTAACCTTATTCAATTGCCGGTATTCTATACACATTCTCATGGATTCATCCTTGTTCTTTACGAACAAAACCGGTGCACCCCAGGGCGAGACACTAGGCCTGACAAAACCTTTATCAAGCAGCTCTTGCAACCTTTCTTTCAATTCTGGTAGGGCCATCCGGTATGGAGGAATAGAAATGAGCTGAGTGCCCGGAGCCACATCAATATAAAAATCGATATCCCTGTCGGGTGGCATCCCCGAAAAGTTTGTAGGAAACACTTCGGGAAACTCCCGAACAATAGGCACTGACTCTATTGAAGAAATTTCGGCATCAAAATCACGAATATGAGCCAAATAAGCCAAACATCCCTTCTCAACCATGCAACGAGCCTTCGCATAAGAAATCACTCTGCTGGGAGAATGACCAGGAGTCCCTTTCTATTCTAACCGAGGTAATACCGGCAAAGCTAAAGTAACTGTCTTGGCGTGATAGTCCAAGATGGCATAATAAGGTGACAACCAGTCCATGCCCAATATGACATCAAAATCGACCATGTTTAGAACAAAAAGGTCTACACTAGTTTCAAGACCCTCAATAATGACTATGCACGAATGATATATGCGATCTACCATAATAGCATCCCCCACTAACGTAGACACATAAACAGGGACAGTCAAGGAGTCACGAGGCACAACCAAATACGAGGCAAAATATGATGACACATAAGAATAAGTAGACCCTGGATCAAACAAAACTGAAGCAGCTCTATTACAAACTGAAATGGTACCTGTGATGACTGCATAAGAGTACTCCATCTCGGGTCTAGCTGGAAGTTCATATAATCGGGGATGGGCCCCACCACCCTGAACTACACCACTGGGATAACCCCTGATAGGTGGACCTCCGCCTCTAACGGGATGTCCTTCACCTCTAGTGGGCTGGCCTCCACCTCTAGCATTCTGAGCTCTACCTCTGGCTACCTGACCCCTACCCCTAGCTAGCTAGGCAGGTGGTGTCGGAGCTATAGCACGAGAATTCTGGTACTGAGAATTATCCGACGCATGAGGGAAATACCTAGCAATGTGCCTTGGGTCACCACAAGTATAACAAGACCTCGACTGTCGAGTCTGTTGGCCGCCAAACTGACCCTGTTGACCTGGATACTCCCCCTGAAAGATATGGAGAGGAGGTGCATCAATAGGGGATGACTGATCAAATAAGGCAAATGAGAGCCACAACCACTTGGTGCCCCTTAGGATGTCTTAAGTGCTGAATTAAATGGCCTGGAAGGATGGTCTCATCCCTGAGTACTCCCGCCTCTAGATGAGGCACCACTGAATCCACCAGAATAACGAGGTCTCTTGTCTGACCCCTGACTTCCCATCCCAAGAACTGACTCAACTCTCCTGGTCGCATTGGCTGCGTCCTGAAAGGAAATCTCAGCCCCCGTCTCTTTGGCCATCTGCAACCTGATGGGTGAGCAAAGCCCTCAATAAATCTCCTAATTCTCTCTCTCTCTCTCTCTCTCTCTCTCTCTGTGTGGGTAACAAAAGAATAGCATGTCGAACCAAATCCACAAAGCGGTTCTCATACTAGGTAACTGTCATGCTGCCCTGGTGAAGACACTCAAACTGAGGACGCTTGTCTTCACTAGTAGTGATAGGAAAAATTTCTCCAAAAAGAGGTGAGAAAACTGGTCCCAAGTCAGAGCAGGTGACCCAGCTGGTCTAGTCAAAAAATAATTCCTCCACTATTTTTTGGCGGAACCAGTCATCTGAAACGCCGCGAAGTCGACCCCATTGGTCTCCAAAATACCCATATTATGAAGAACCTCATGAAAGCTGTCCAAATATTCCTGAGGATCCTCTGAAGTAGCACCACTGAAGTGAACATGGATAATCTTGATGAACCTATCTAGTCTCCACAAAGCATCGGAAGTCATAGCTGCCCCATCAGCAATGAGGGCTGCAACAACTGTCTGAACTACCCCAACTGGGTTGGCTGCTAAGGTCTGGATTTGAGTAGTAGTCTGATCAGAAGTGTGGGTAGAAGGAGTCTGGACCCCTTCTCCAACCTGAGATACGGCTGCTGCCGCGGGGAATGTACCAGTCTGGGATACACTCTCCAAAAAGCCCACTAATCGGACCAAGGCATCCTGAAGCACCGGGTAGCAATAAACCCCTCTAGGACCTGAGCTGGTCCCGCTGGAACAGTTTGAGCTGGAAAATCTTCATCAACCTCTGTCTGAGGGTCCGCAGCTGGGGCTGCTGCCTGAGAAATGGGCTGAGTCCTGCCTCTGCCCTAGCCACTGACATGGCCTCGGCCTCTGCCCTTTGTAGGAGCTGCTGCTTGAGGGTCCGACTGTTCGTCAGCGAAAGATGAGGTACATGTTCTCTCCATCCACGAGAGAATAAGAATAGAAGAGTACATGATTTTTCATAATATTCTTTTTGTAGAGGAATTAATCTGAGTAATTCTTTTAGGCTTTCTA
>ML308931.1:0-109680 GCA_005239505.1 Nicotiana paniculata | reverse complement strand
AGGATATGAATTAATTAACTAAAAATGATTAGGATATGAATTAACTAAATTAATTTGTTCTTGCTTTATTTGTATAGATAGAACATCTATATAAATAGTTTATAGATGTATAAACATTGTAGTTTATTGTTTGATTTAGTGTTTCAATTTTGTGAACATTGTATTTTATTGAGGATTAGGGTTTAAGGTCTTGTTTTAATTAGATTTGTTAAATAATTTTATTAACTAATTAGTTTAATTAGTGTTGAATTTAGTTTAGTTAGATCTAAATTATGTATTGTCTTTAGGATATGAGTTAACTATTTACGATATGAGTTGAACCTTTAGGATATGAATTGAACATTTAGTATATGAGTTGAACCTTTAGGATATGAATTAAATAACTAAAAACGATTAGGATATAAATTAACTAAATTAATTTGTTCTTGTTTTGTTTGTATAGATGGAACATCGTACTTAAATGTACAATAGGAATTATCCTAATCGGCGGGGATTGCGGGAGGAATTTGTAGGTGTTGAGGTCTTTGTTAGACATGCAATGGAACTTCCACCATACCAAAAAGATGGATTAATTAGGTGCCCTTGTGTTAAGTGCGACTGTATGAGATTTGAAAAACCGGAGGAAGTAAAAGTTCATCTTTATAAGAAGGGGTTTATAGCGAATTACTTTGTGTGGACTTATCATGGAGAGGTCGATGGTAGCAATGGGATATTTCATAACATGGTTGCGGGTGAAAGTAGTAGGTCGGTGGAGAATACAAATTCTGATTCTAGAATGCATGATATGGTTGCAGATGCTTTTGGGATGCAATTTGGGAGTGAGCCCACTGAAAACGTTGAACAAACCCTTAATGATGACGCAAAACGTTTTTTTTAAACAGTTAGAGGAAGCTAGTCGTCCATTAAAGGAAGGAAGTCCGCACTCTGAGTTATCTGTTGTAGTTAGATTACTAAGTATAAAATCTGATTGGAATATTTCTCAGGCAACCATAGACTCTTTCATTGACCTTATGACTGAACTAGTTGACCCTGATATCAGCTTACCTGATGATTTCTATAAGGCAAAGAGATTGGTTTCTAAGTTAGGACTTTCGTCAATGAGAATTGATTGTTGTGAAGGTGGTTGCATGTTATATTATAAAGATAATGCAGATTTAGACAGTTGTAAATTTTTCCACAAGCCTTGTTTCAAGAGGCTTTCCAGCGGAAAAATGGTCGCTATCAAGGCGATGCATTATTTACCTCTTATACCTAGGTTAAAGAGGTTATATGCATCAGAAAGTTCTGCTTTCTCATATGAGATGGCACTTTGAAAATAGAAGACCACCAGGTATTATGTGTCATCCTTCAGATGGAGAAGCTTGAAAGCACTTTGATATGACATATCCAGATTTTGCTAGTGAACCAAGGAACATTCGGGTGGGTCTGTGTGCAGATGGCTTCACGCCTTTTTCTGTATCTGCGACACCATATTCATGCTGGCCTGTCTTTCTTACACCTTATAATCTACCACCCGAGTTGTGCATGACTAGTCCATATATATTCTTAAATTGTATTATCCCAGGTCCACGTAATCCGAAAAGTTTGATTGATGTATATTTGCAACCTTTGATTGATGAGCTGAAAGAATTATGGTATGATGGTGTTGAAGCATATGACATATCAACCAAGAAGAATTTCAATTTGCGTGCTAATTAATGTGGACAATTAACGATATTCCTGCATGTGGAATGTTGTCTGGGTGGATGACTGCTGGTAGGCTAGCTTGTCCGTACTTCATGGAACATACTAAAGCGTTCACTTTGAAACATGGCCGAAAGCAATCATGGTTTGACTGTCATCGTCGATTCTTGCCTCATGATCATGAGTTTAGAAGGATGAGAAATGCATTCAAAAAAATACAGTGGAGCTTGATTCTCTACCTCCGATACTATCAGGTGAGGAAATTTGGGAGATGTTCCAGCTCTTCAGTAAAGTTACTGATGTTCCACCTTTATAAATTCCCCGGATACGGCCATCGTCATAATTGGACGAAACAAAGTATATTTTGGAAGTTGCCTTATTAGAAGGATAATCTTTTTTGTCATAACCTTGATGTCATGCATATTGAGAAGAATTATTTTGACAATTGTTTCAACACAGTGATGGATGTTAAAGGTAAGACAAAGGATAACTCGAAGGCTAGAACGGACTTACAAGAATATTGCAGGCGCCCTGAATTACACTTGCAAACATCAAACAATGGTAAGATATTCAAGCCCAAAGCAAGTTACACATTCACTTTGGAGGAAAGAAAGCAAATTTGTGATTGGGTAACGAAATTGAATATGCCTGAGGGTTATGCGTCGAATCTTGGAAAAAAAGTTGATATAGAGGTAGGGAAATTGAGCCATTTGAAAAGTCATGACTGTCATGTTTTCATGGAGACCTTAGTGCCTATTGCATTTTTTGGTTTGCCTGAAAAAATTTAGAAACCCATCATAGAGATTAGTTTGTTTTTCAATAACTTGTGTTCTTCCACATTAAGGGAAGAAAACCTAATCCGGATGGATCAGAACATTCGTGTAACATCTACGAAGCTGGAAAAGATATTTCCATGTGGTTTTTTTGATGTGATGGAACACCTTCCCATCCACCTTGTACACGAGGCAAGACTTGGAGGGCCTGTTCAATGCAGATGGATGTATCCCTTTGAGAGGTAATATTATAAGTTTCATGTAAATTTCTGTGTTATTAGAATGTTCTTGGCTAACCTGAAATTATGTAGGACAATTGGCAAATGAAAACAATTTTTTAAGCAGAGGAATAGGATAGAAGGATCTATATGCGAAGCTTATCTTGCAAAGGAAACTTCTCATTTTTGCTCTTATTATTTTGAGAGTAAGGTGAGATGTGCTAGGAATAGGCCCAATAGGAACACGGTCCAATGTGTGAATGATCCATTATATCCGCCTATGTCCATATTCAATCAACCAGGCCGATGTTCTAAGGATGTTAGAAAGAGAAGTTTGAGTGATATGGAGTACAAGTCAGCTACACTTCATGTGTTACTAAATTGTCCCGAAGTTGTACCATTTCTCAAGTAAGTATTGATTTAGTAGTTATCAAAATATAAAATTTAATGTGATTACATCTCAATGCAACTACTAAAAATATTTGATGTGTCACAGTCACTTCGTGGGTCAATTTGACCAAGATGTTGTATATACGGGATTTGATACGTGGTTCAAACAAGTTGTAAGTTTATCCATATAATATTCTAACACTATGTAGGTAAACAGTGTTTGGAAGTTACGCTAACTTATGAATTTTTTTTTAACAATATGTAGGTAAATGAACCAAATAATGGTGTAAATCAATTTTTGAAAGATATATCTTGGGGACCTGGGCTTCAGGTCAGAACAATGTCTAAGTACGTTGTGAATGGTTACAAGTTTCATACAGAGGATTGCTCTAAAAATAAAAATAGCAACAACAGCGGGGTGTGGGTTCAAGGAGGTGATGGCAACCAAGTTGGAGATATTGATTATTATGGTGTGCTCAAAGAAATAATTGAACTAGAATATACTGGTTATCCATATAAGAAATTGATACTCTTTAGATGCAAGTGGTTTGACCCACATCTAACAAGAGGTACAAGAGTACACAACCAATACAACATAGTTGATGTTAATCAACGAGGGAGTATGACCGCTATGATCCTTTCATTATTGCACATAATGTCAGGCAATTGTATTATGCTCCTTATCCATTGCGGCGGAATAAGTCAGATTGATGGGTTGTAATTAAAACTAAACCTGTAGGTAGGGTGGAAGTCGAGAATATGTAAGATATTGCTTATCAAAACGATATCTCCAGTATTCACCAAATAGTGGACGAACTTTTTAGAAAATGATTTGGAACATCCTGCACACATATTGGAAGAAGTTGACATAGATGAAGTGACAATAATAGAAAATGTTGAAGAAGAATCAACTGATGAAGCACAAACTAGTTCGGAAGAAGAATCCTCGGATGAGGAACAATATGTTGATGAGCTTTAAAAAGTTATTTCTTTACTACTTCTCATTTTATAGCTATTTATTATATGTTTCAATCTCAATATGTAATTTTTATGCAGATGACAGGCAAGGGTCGAGGTAACGATGACCCTACGGGTTCTCGGGGTAAAGGAAAGGCTAAGAAGGGAAAGAGGAGAGTAGAAGATACACCTCCCTCTTATCCTCCCTCTTTTCCACCCTCTTCACAACAGGCGCCTATGTCTTATCCTCCACCCGATGGATATTATGAGGCGCCACAACATCACCAGCCCAGCTACATCTTTGTGCAGTCACCGGGTCTTTCAGCACAGGGCCCTAGGACTGTACGTCCAACATACAGCCCGGCTGCCTCACGAGCACATGGCTCACATCCATCCGGGTCACAACCACGTGGGTCACAGCCACTGGTTCCACAACCACGGGGGTCAGAGGCATCAGTATCACAACAGCTTCCGGTCGATCCCGCGATGTCGCAGTCACAGGGATCACATCCATATTCCTCATCAACTTTATCTCTTACTGGCCTTCGCCTGCGAGATACTAGCTCTGAACCCCTACATCTTCCACACATGCATCTAATGTACCTGTTTCTGACGATGATGTTGATGATGACGAGGAGGTGCATAAGGATAAGTATGGCAGGATCATCATAGTCCCTGAGGGTGATGGGTAAGAGCAGCTTGGTTTTTTACGTTTATTGTTTTGTACAATTTGTACTAATATATTAATGTATTTTTTTGTTAAGTTGCAGTTTCATCCCGAGTAACACTACTACGAGGATAATCACCAACGCCACCAGAAAGCTTTATGATGCCCCTTATACGAGTTGGAGCGAATTCCCGTTCTCGCTGAAGGAGCAAATTTTCAATGAATTTAAGGAATAAATTTTCTTTTAAGATTTATAATTATTTATATTTATGATATTTTCATACAATATTTAACTTTTGAAATACAGAGCAAGTGTGTATGGGAACACCTCTATAGCCCGGAGGTGGCGCGTAATTTTAATCTTAAGGCTCGGAAGCGGTTGTCGCATAGTTTCTCCAACGCTAGACTGTACAACCAGAAGCCTAACTGGTTGCTTGACGATTTTTGGAGGGTTTTGCAAAGGCAGTGGCTTACCGTGGAGTTCTTAAAGAAGAGCGAAAAAGGAAAGAAAGCTTGCACATCCGAGAAGGGAGGCTCCTTGCACACTGGAGGTGTAGGTGCGATAAGCCAAGGGACTATAAAAAGAAGATTGGTACGTAATTTATTCATTTATTTTAATTTTCAAAGTATATCTATTATGTTTATTAACTATAATTTATGAATTTTCAGAAAAAGAAGCTAGGTCGTCTAATGAAGCAAGATGAGTTATTCAATGAGACTCATATTGTCAAGAAAAAGAAAGAGATTGATCCAGAAAGGTGGGTCGACGACCGATCATCGACTGTACATGTAAGTTTTCTCTAAGATCCTCACGTGGCAGCAAACCAATTCAAGAATGGTGACTCATAAGTCACTATGTTATGTGGCAAGTCTTAACAATATGAGTCATTTCCATTTTACTAAAGGAAAGACATATATAACATGAGTCATATCCATCCTTAAGAAACATAAGTCAAATATCCATTCTTATATGCCTTTCAAACGTAAATATTTTTATGTTACAAACATAAGTCACGAAAGTAAGTTATATATGAAAGACAATATCTTCAACAACTCAAAGCAACGTGAGATCTTGCAATTATAAGGAGCACAATGCAATCTTTCTCAAGAATATCATACGGATTCTCCCCTACTTCGATCCACTGTTACATGTTTCATCGCAATTGACGTATGTTAGAGGGATTGTCAAGATAATCGGCTCAGGTATGTTAAGGCTATCACGTCTTTCTTTTGGCATGATCTATACGACACAATCGAAACGAGCAAATGCATAATTTCCATAAATGACTCTATTCATAGAAGTATTAGAGTTGCCTATGTTCTTGAATTACCATGTGTCTTATTATTACATCTTCTGTTCATGGGTCTCATAAAAATATGTAAGGTTAAAAAAGTTTACTTCATGATATTACTCAAAGGAATAATGGTCTTATGACATTCCGAGAGATTTTATTGATTCAATTCTCATGTATTTCATTCATTTATAAATGTACATTTAACCATGACCAGATGGTGTTATATACCGTATATATCTATATTATATGTATATGGGATATGGGAAAATATTACGGTGTTATATACGCACCACCACCTGATCAGCTGGTATACGTTGATGATTTTGCCCACAGTAGCCGAGATGATATGGTGGGATTCCCTCAGAGGCTTGATGATGTTTATGAACACATGTACCTATGCACGACATGACATTCATATAAATATGCATGACACTATAAGTATTTCATGATTTACAGAGTTATCCAGATTTATAGGTTGAGTCATTTACTCCATGTTTCTTCCATGTCTTTTATATACTTATTTATGTGCCTTACATACTTGGTACATTATTCGTACTGACGTCCCTTTTGCTTGGGGACGCTGTGTTTCATGCCCGCAGGTCCCGATAGACAGGTCGAGAGTCCTCCAAGTAGGCTATCAGCTCAGCGGAAGATTTTAGTGCGCTCCATTTTCTCCGGAGTTGCTTATTTAGTCAGTATGATTTAGACACATAATGTTTGGTATGGCGGGGCCCTATACTGACCTTTATGTTAAGTATGTACTCTTAGAGGCTTGTAGACAGATGTCATGTATACAAATGCTTGAATGGCCTTGCCCGCCTATGTTTTGAGTTTATAAATGATCATCTTGGCCTTATAGGCCCGTATATCACATGTATAAGTTTTGTATCAGGTTGGGTCGTCCTATATTGAGTATTCCCCTATGTGTATTCTGGTTAGCCCATGACTGCCTATTTGGCCCATTTTCCAATGAAAGTGTAATAAGAAAGATACGTTACGTTGGTACTCAGTTGAGTAAGGTACCGGGTTCCCGTCACGGCCCATCGGTTGGGTAGTGACATATATTCATGAATTGAAAAGTCTGTAAGGAAAGTTAGTGTACCTTAGGAGATTCATCTCAAACCTAGCTGGGAGGTGCCAACCATTCAGTTACCTTATGAAGAAAGGTGTCTCTTTCAAATGGGACCAAGCGTGTAGCAATGCCTTTGAGAGCATTAAATCCTACTTGATGAAGCCTCCAGTTTTGGCAGCCCATACACTTGGAAAGCCGCTGATACTATTCATTTCAGCACAAGAAAGGCCTGTTGGAGCGCTGTTGGCCCAAGAAAATAGCGAAGGGAAACAAAACTCCTTTTACTACTTGAGCAGGATAATGATACCAAATGAGATGAATTATTTTCTAATTGAAAATTTATGTTTGGCGCTAGTCTTCTCAATCAAAAAGTTGAAGCACTACTTTCAAGATCATGTCCTTTATTTGGTTTCTAAAGCAAATCCCATCAAGTTCGTGATCGGCTAGCAAGGTGGTACCTCCAGTTTCAAAACTTTGAAATCGTGTACATCCCTCAAAAGGCTATAAAAGGACAAGCGTTAGTGGACTTCATGGCAAATCACCCTATACCTGATGATTGAGAGCTAACTGACGAACTACCTGATGAGGAAGCTATGGTCATTGAAGTTATGGTCATTGAATTTCAGCCTCCATGGAAGATTTACTTTGATGGTGCTGCACATCGCGGAGGACCTGGTGTTGCACATCGCAGAGGAGCTGGTGCTGGTGTAGTATTTGTCATTTCTGAAGGTGAAGTTCTGCCCTACTCTTTTACGTTGACACAACTCTGCTCTAACAATGTTGCTGAGCATCAAGCACTAATACTTAGGCTTGAAATTGCTGTCGAAATGAAGCTGTTGTAATTGCAAGTCTTTGGTGACTCTCAGTTAGTGGTCAATCAGCTTCTAGGTAGTTACGTGGTCAAGAATCCTGAACTACGCCCATATCATGATTATGCTAAAAAATTAATGGGGTGGTTCAGTGATGTGACTATTCAGCATGTGTCAAGGAAAGAAAATAAGAAGGCTGATCCTTTAGCTGCCCTAGCTTCATCGTTAACCCTGCCTGATCAAGCGCAAGTTACTGTCTGCCAAAAATGGGTAGTACCGCCGCCAAATGAGGTTGAAGGTGAAGCAAATGAACTCAAGCATCCTGTCGATGTTTCTGAAGTTGAGAAAGAAGACTGGCAACAACCCATTATCCATTACTTATGCTATGGGATATTTGCAGAAAATCCGAGGAGAAGGACTGAAATCTGTCATCGTGCACCTAACTTCCTTTACTACAAAGATACTCTATACAGGATGTCATTCGAGGGAGTACTCGTGCGATGCTTAGGGGAAGAATAAGCACTCCAAGCTTTGCAAGAGGAACATTCTGGGTATGTGGGTCACACCAGTCTGGACCAAAGCTCAACTTCCATATAAAAAGGATGGGGTATTATTGGCTAACGATGGTAAAAGATTGCTTGGATTATGCTCGAAGATGCAAGGTCTGTCAATTCCATGCGAATTTTATTTATCAACCTACTGAAGTGTTTCACCCGGCGGTTGCATCCTGGCCGTTTGACGCTTGGGGGTTGCATGTTGTTGGACCACTACCAAAGTCCTCTGGTGGGCACCTATACATCTTGGCTGCAACTCACTACTCGAGCGTTAAATACCTTCATTACAGCTGGCTTTCAAGAAGGGATCACTGATGAAGAAATTCCCCACTTCGATTAGTAGAGTTGGAGGCTCTTGATGAGAAGAGGTTGGAAGCTCACTAGATTTTTGAATGTTATCAAGCTCGATTTTCTCGCGCCTTCAATAAAAGAGTTCGCCCGAGATCCTTTCAAGTAGGAGATCAAGTCCATGCCATACGAAGACCCATTATTACTTCCCATAAAACCTGTAGGGAAGTTCACTTCAAAATGGGACGGGCCATATGTCATACAAGAAGTTTACTCAAGTGGGGCTTACAAGCTTGTTGGTGGAGATGGCATGAGAATCGGCCCTATCAATGGCAGGTTTTTGAAGACGTATTATATTTGAAGTTGCAACCTTCTTGACGCATGAGCATAAAATGCATATTCCTACACTCCTGGCCAACATGAGTCTAAACCGTGTGCGTCCCACAAAAAAAAGTCCGCTAGGTTGAAAATCTTGAAAGAGTCGGCCTAGGCAAAAGTTAGGACATAAAAAATGAAAATCACCCATTTCGAACTACGGTATGACTTGATCCTCTTCACAAGGTACGTAGGCAGCTTAGAGTTTCATTCTGAGTTCAGTCGCATAAGTCCAAAAGATACATAATCCCCCAATCATTATCCGAATTAAGTACGATAGAATGTAATCCATTCAATCAGCACTTGAAAATCGAGTTGAGATACTATTCTTTTGTTAAACTTTAGATCCCATATGATTTTGAAGGGGGCAAGCTGCTATGGTAAATTGGTATCCTCAAAAAAATAATTAATATCTTTTAGGAGGCTTCCAAACATTTGCATTGAAGCCGGGAATTTGTTATGCCTTCATGTTATTCAAACCTTTATGTTTTTTTGGTGAGCCTTCACGACATTTCAAATTCAGTGAGACTTGAACCCAAGATATTTGGTGAGAATGAAGCTATTGAATTTAAATTTATGGAAATTAAAAAGGTCTTGCGATTTCGAGGCTTCCCACACCAAGATACAAAAAAATTGGTGAAGTCGTGCTAATTTGGAACTTTCGGCATATTACAAACCAAAGTCGACTTCGAACTATCATCTGAAACTATTCTTAAGGTATTAAATTTTATATTTTGGATACATATATATATATATATATATATATATATATATATATATATATATATATATATATATATATATATATATATATATATATATATATATATATATATATATTATGTTTTGGATTTTATTTTCCAATAGATCAAACGGTTCGTGATTTCGACATTCCTACATCAAGATACAAAAGTTTTGGTGAAGTCGCGCAAATCTGAAATCGTCGCCGTGTCAGAATTTAGTGTTGATTTTGAACTATTATCTGAAACTATCCTTAAGGCATTAAATTTTACAATTTTGATATGTTATATATCTGTAAGTTAAGCTTCCAAAAAATCAAAGGGCTTGTAATTCTGACTTTCCTACACCAAAATATGATTTTTTTTGTGAGACTGCACAAATCTGAAATTTTGTACGTGGTAGAATCTAAAGTTGGTTTCAAAATATTATCTGGGTCAATTCTGAAGGTGTTTGATTCTAAGTTTTGGATGTATTTTAGATATTGAAGTTTAATTTTCGAGAAATCAAACGGTTCACTATTTGGTCTCTCCCACGACAAGAGATGAATCTTTGGTTATAAGCGCGTAAAGATGAAAATTATGCGACTAAGATAAATGTCGGGAAATGTAAAGCAAAAGAGAAGAAATATTATTTAATATGAAATAAATATCCACGAGGTCAATCTAACATAAAGATAAAATGGGAGATAATGCTAATAGCTTAATCTAAATAAAACTTGTAGTTGATCAATTCTTGACAGCTAGTCTCCAGGTTCTTCTTCTCCTCCTCCAAATGGGACGAACATCAACATTCAGCAAATTTACGTTGTCATATGAAGAGACCTCAGTCTCGGCAGCTGAAACTTTTTCCTAAATCTCTTTAACCTCCTTTTGAGTCGCTTCTATAACACCTTCGAGGTTCTCCCTCTCTTGTTGTAGTGTCTGCTACTTCTTTACAACTCTCTTCAGTTTCTTTTCACTAGAGGAAACTTTCTTGACTTTGTTACTTGCTTCAAGTTTCAATGATTCAAGACGCTCCTTATCTTTGGAAATCAGCTCTAGCTTCTCATCTTGACTCGTCCTATCGGCCAAATTATATTTCTCTTGGTCATATGAAGCAACAAGATCGAAAAGAGAATCCAGTAAATACTCTAATGGAGAAAGATCTAAAATATTCGCCTTCTTAATATCCTCAAAAATCTCAGCGATTTGCTCCCCATAAAATGAGAGCAGTTCTGCACGAGTTTTGGAGAGTCTCTTGCAAATATCCTCCCCATGTCCCAAGATGAATTCCTTTTTGCGATTAAAGACAATGCTCTTTCCTTCAAAAATAGACAGTGCTACATTTGTCATTGGTGGAACGCGAGTTATATGGAGTTTTTCTTTTTAGGGCTTCGTCATGAGGAAGAGATGCTGCCTTTCAAGACGACTTCAATTTAAATGTAGGCACTCCAATAGATTCATTACTCACTTGTGGCTTGCCATGTGGGGATACCACCGGATGCCCAATGGCATTTAACTGCATAAGCAAAAGGCTAAGAAAATGGGTAATTTTTTAGTGACGCTATTCGTTCGATTAAAAGAAAAAAAAAAGGGTAAGGTGATTGTATTTTTACCTCCTTGTTACAAGCTGTATGCGTTCTTGAGGGACTGTCAACACTTGGAACCGCTACGATCTCTACTGGGTTAGGCTGTTTGCTTTTCTAATTTTGATCTTCATTGATACTCTGGCTTGTATCTTGGAACTTGTGTGCTAAATGGAACAACTGGAGGGTGTTTCTCTATATTTGTTGAAGTGCACACCACCTCTTTCAAAGCTGCCTTTGAGGATTTAAGCTTCCTTTTCTTATGTTTTGTAACTACTTTTGGGATTGGAGTAGGTGGTTCTTATACTTTTGAGAGAGTCTTTCCAACACCTTGATCTTCACCTCCTAAAGGATTAGTATATTTTAGCTCAACATTGTCTAACAAAGCTTGTAAATTATTCTCGAGAAACTTCCTATGCGTTTTCTCCCACCAAGACATATAATTGGTGGAGAAAGGTTTCTCCACAGGATCTCTTGTTGGGGTAAAAGCCGCACGTGACATAGACCAATATAGAGTGCAAATCCTCCAAAATTTGAGTCCTTCATCTGGAGAGACGTTACGGATAACATTCTTCAAAAAATTGGGGACATTCTGGTAAAACACAAATTGACAAACAAACCGATGCGGGCTATATGACTCGATGATAAATGATCATGAAGTAATTCAAACATAAGATCATGAAGTAATTTGACTCCAACTCTTGAGGGGCATCGTTATACACAAAATAATAAGGATGAGAATTGGTTAACATTGTTGGTGTCCAAACTATATCCTCCCCACTGTGGATGCATTTTCTTGCATCCTTCTAGTCAAAGTACCTTGCAGCTCCCTCTCCTGAGTGTGAAACCATAAAAGGGGCAGACGAACCCTTAGCAAGTGGATAATGGGTTTTGAAGTAATGCGCAAGCCATTCATAAACATAATGGATGGGAAAATAAACTTTGACCTGATCAAGTTGGGAAGAACACAAAATCTTATTCAAACCATGATAAATACTCACCAAAATTGGGACCGCAAGGCTAATCTTTCGCCCGCTTTCCATCATGCTTGCCATCTTAAGAGTTTCGGGACGAATGAAGTTTTCTGCCTTGGGAAACACAAAGGCACATAGCCAAATTTATAAGAATTCTGCTATTTATGTTTCATCTTTCTGGTCAGACCTCACCCTAAGCTTGGAGAATATAGCTTCTTCATCACTTGACCACCTAGTTGTCTTGGGAATAACTCCGTTTGGATTATGTGTCGACTTTAGGCACACGAATTTCTTTTCCTTTCGCAGTGGGGCAGATTTATATATTAAAGCATTTTTATACCAAAAGTTTATCCACTTGATCAAGGAGACCTTTTGGTTAACACCTGTACCTTCCTTAAGGTGATGGAAGGCAACAAATAAATACTCACAAGATCGAGGAATAAATCTCATATGTTTTTCGTCCAAACCGATGAGTTCTCTTGTCTTAGGGACCACTTCTTCGTACAGAGAACCCACAATGGGAAGAACTCCAAGGATATGTAAGTCCCAAAGAGAGATAAATAGGTTCCCGACTGATGTAAGAAGCGTGTTCGTTTTGGGGCACCAAGCCTCACAAAATGCTTGTAAAATGTTCGAGTTTCGATCATAATTGAAAAGTGAGGCATAGACAACATCATAAATGTTTGATGTACTCAGGGTTTGTTGGCTTCCACCAAGTACATCTTCAGCCCGTTCCCAATATCCTGGAATATGATGATACTCACCCTCGATTGTTGTTGTGTTTCCCCAACATACTTTGCCTTGAATTATGCGACACCCTAAGTTTGGATGGGTGCTAGCAATGTTTACTTGGTGATGGATTGGCACTTGGATAGACCACATCTTGGACAATGTATTAGAGGTAGACTTGTGCTTCAAGGTCCAGTTTTCTACATAAAGGGAGTTCCTAAAAGAAGTCCATGAGGCTGCATACCTCCCATATTATGGGGTGTGAACCAAAAGCTTGGTTTGTTCTATGCCATATTCAGTCTCGATTACGAGATATCTAAGTTTGGAGAAAGGTGAGATATAGTCTCTGAAATTTTCCATCTCTTCGGGCTGCAACAAAAAAAGGTCATCGAAGTCCAAATCAAGAATATTAGAATGGGCACAAAGGTCTAAATGGATGAAATGGCCTCCGATATTCGGGCCACATTGAGAGTAGTCTATCTGATAGTCGAGCCACATTGAGATTAATCTCTCCAATAGTTGGGTCATTTTGAGAGTAATCTCTCTGATATTCGAGCCATATTGAGAGTAATCTCTCCAATAGTCGGGTCATTTTGAGAGTTATCTCTCCTATAGTCGAGCCACATTAAGAGTAATCTCTCCGATAGTCTGGTTATTCCGAACTCGTTTCCTCCTGAGTATGGACCTTTCAAATTAACTATAGCACTATTAAGGATAAGTGGAATGTTGGTGAATTGTCCAGTATGCTTACTCAGGAG
Source organism: Nicotiana paniculata (assembly GCA_005239505.1). Lineage (NCBI taxonomy): Eukaryota > Viridiplantae > Streptophyta > Magnoliopsida > Solanales > Solanaceae > Nicotiana > Nicotiana paniculata. The sequence continues at coordinate 95,833 of ML308931.1, read as the reverse complement.
GAGTCAAGACTTAAGAAACCAGGGAGTCATTCAATTAACCTTATGGGTCAAGGATCTGGTAAAGGACTTAAAGAGAAGCCCAATATGTTCAAGAAGACGAAAGCACCTGCTAAATATCCACAGGATGCTAAGAAGGAACATAAGGCAGATACGTATCGTTTATGTAACAAGAAAGGACACTATCAGAAAGATTGCCTGAAACATAAAGTTTGGTTCGAAAAGAAACGGATTCCTTACGATCCAAACTACAAATCCAAATAAGGAGTTCTTGTTCATGGGAAATCGTATGAAGGCTCCAATTGAAGGCATAGGGACTTGTCGTTTGATCATGGAGACTGGACGTCACCTTGATCTATTACAGGTTCTTTGTGTACCTTTAGTTTCTAGGAATTTGATTTCTCTTTCAAGACTCGATGTTTCTGGATTTTATTTAAAGTTTGGAAATAGATGTTTCAATTTATATAAGAATGCTACTTTTTATGGTTCTAGTTTTCTTAGTGATGATTTATATAAGTTGAAACTCGATATTGGTTTTTCTGAATCCCTTCTTAGTGTTCAACCTAATGTTGGAATACGTAGTTCACTAGAAGAAAGTTCTGCTTACTTGTGGCATATACGTTTGGGTCATATATCCAAAGAAAGGTTAGAAAGATTAATAAAGAATGAGATTCTCCCGAATCTAAATTTTACTGATCTTACTATACATTTGAATTGCATTAAGGGAAAACAAACCAAGCATAGTAGGAAAGGTGCCACAAGAAGCACCCAGCTTCTTGAAATTATACACACCGATATTTGTGGACCCTTTGATATTTCGTCTTTTGGTGGAGAGAAATATTTTATCACTTTTATCGATAATTTTTCACGTTATGGATATATCTATTTGCTGAAAGAAAAATCTCAAGCAACATATGTTCTTAAGGTGTTTGTTAATGAGGTTGAAAGGTAATTAGATCAAAATGTGAAAATTATCAGGTCAGATAGAGCTGGTGAATATTATGAAAAATATAATGAATCAGGACAATGTCCAGGTCTATTTGCAAAGTTCCTCGATGAACATGGCATATGTGCACAATATACTATGCCAGGAACACCTCAGCAAAATGGTGTTGCAGAAAGGCGTAATCTAAAACTTATGGATATGGTTAGGAGCATGATAAGTAATTCCTCATTACCCAAATCATTGTGGATGTATGCTCGTAAACTACTGTATATTTATCAAACAGAGTTCCTAGTAAGGTAGTTCCAAAGACCCCTTTTGAACTGTGGACATGAAGGAAACCTAGTTTAAGGCACATGCATGTTTGGGGTTTCCCAACGGAAGCTAGAGTTTATAATCCACAAGAAAAGAAATTAGATTCTCGAACAATAAGTGGTTACTTTATTAGTTACCCAGAGAAATCTAAGGGGTATGTGTTTTACCGTCCAAACTATAGTTCGAGAATTGTTGAAACCGATAATGCAAGATTAATTGAAAATGGTGAAGTTACTGGGAGTGTTTAAAATCAAAGTGTGGAAATAAAATAGGTGAGGTTCAATATTCTATTACCCACGAATGTGCCAACTTCCACATAAATACCAAATATTGTTCCAGTTGTTGAAAAACACTTTGACAACACCGAGCAACATTTAGATGAAACACTTCATGAAGAAACTAACTCACAAATATCTGACACAAATGAACCACAAGAAATGCCATTAAGAAAATCTCAAAGAGCTAGAAAATCAGCTATTTTGGATGATTACGTGGTTTGTTTGCAAGAGTTAGATTTTGACATTTGTCTTAATAAGGATCTGATTTTATTTTCACAAGCCATAGAAAGTAATGAGTATGACAAATGGATTGATGCCATGAAGGAAGAGTTAAAATCTATGGAATAATATAAAGCTCGGGATCTTGTTGAATTCCAGAAAGTTCTAAAAGAATTGGGTATAGATGGGTCTTTAAGACCAAACACGATTTAAATGGCAATATTGAGCGATACAAAGCCAGACTTGTTGTCAAGGGTTATACTCAGAAAGGAGGCATTGATTATAAAGAGACCTTTTCAACGGTCTCAAAGAAAGACTCGTTAAGAATTATTATTGGCTTTGGTGGCTCATTATGATTTAAAGTTACACCAAATGGATGTGAAAACTCCATTTCTTAATGGAGATCTCGAGGAGGAAGTTTATATGGACCAACCAGAGGATTTCGAAACTATAGGAAAATGTCAAATTGTGTGTAAACTGAAGAAGTCAATATATGGACTTAAAAAAGCCTCACGACAATGGTATATAAAGTTTAATGATACCATAACATCTTTTGGATTTGTGGAGAAAATCGTTGATCGATGTATATACCAAAAGATCAGTGGGAGCAAGTTTATATTTTTAATCCTATATGTTGATGATATTCTACTTGCTGCTATATGTTGATGATATTCTACTTGTTGCTAATGATTTAGGCATATTGCGTGAGACTAAATATTTTCTCTCTAAGAATTTTGAAATGAAAGATATGGATGAGGCATCCTATGTGATAGGAATAGAAATATTATGTGATAGATCACTAGAATTATTGGGATTGTCTCAGAGCTATATTGAAAGAGTTCAAGAGAGATTTAACATGAATAACTGTTTATCAGGAATTGTTCCAATTTAAAAAAGGGAACAAATTTAGTCTCATGCAATACCCTAAGAATGATGTTGAACGAAAAAAATGGAATCAATTTCTTACTCTTCAATTGTTGGTAGTCTGATGTATGCTCATACTTTCACAAGACCAGATATTAGTTTTGCGGTCGGAATGCTAGGAAGATATCAGAATAACCGGGAATTGATCACTGGAAAGCTGCAAAGAAAGTCTTGAGGTACCTGAAAGGAACGAAGGATTACATACTCATGTATAAGAGATCCAAGCATTTGGAAGTTGTTGGATGCTCGGATTCAGATTTCGCTGGATGTATTGACACTAGAAAGTCTATATTTGGTTATTTGTTCCAATTAGCTGAAGGAGCAATATCATGGAAGAGTGCCAAACAGTCTATCATTGTTACATCCACGATGGAAGCAGAATTCGTGGCATGTTTTGAAGCCACAATTCATGCATTATGGCTGCGAAACTTTATTTCAGTACTTGGGGTTGTCGACACCATTACCAAGCCACTGAAAATTTACTGTGATAATTCTGCAGCAGTATTCTTCTACAAGAACGATAAGTACTCCAAAGGTGCCAAACATATGAAATTAAAGTACTTTACCGTCAAGGAGGAAGTTCAGAAACAAAGAGTGTCACTTGAGCATATTAGAACAGATCTCATAATTGCAGATCCGTTAATGAAAAGTTTACAGCCAAAGATATTTAAAGAACATGTACATAGAATGAGTCTTGCCTGTATTTATGACTGATGTATATATGATTTTTTTTGACACTCTGAGCTCATTTATGTGTTTCTGATATACATTAATGCTTTCCTTTTTCTCATAATGGTTTACACATTATTGTTTGAGATATTACATGATAAGTCTCAATGAGACATTATTGTGAATCATAATATTTTATAGCTTATGAACCTGGTACGATGAGTTGCTAATGTTGTAGCATATGGAAGGGAGTATGTAGACAAATTATATATAACCTCCATAACTCATATTTAGTAGTTTATCGTATTATGGTATTTATGATGAACGTTATAGAAGAGATTTGTTTATGCGCAACTAATGTTTATATTATTATATATTAATATTATGTGATTATTGGGCCAAGTTGGAGAATGTGAGTTATTTTTTTCTACGTGTATGTGGGCCAATAGGTTTAATGCCCATAATTAATATTTAATTAATGATCAAATCTCATCCGTCCGATCGGTTACTTGATGGACGTACCGGATTAAGTGAGAACCTCTATAAGTTGGTCCTCTTCCCACCCATTAGTGTTACCGTATTTTTTCTATTCTCTTTTCAATTGCTAAAGTCGGCGGTAACGAAAGCTAGGGCAAGGGGCGAGAAACCAATTTCAATTAACGTTTCCGCTTCACGATAATGATTTACGAGTCAATTATATTTTTTGTGACAATTTTGTGTAAGATTATCATGTTCAAAATCTTTGTATGTAATTAAAGTTTATGCTTACGAGAGAAAAAGAAAAATATTTGCGGTGTTCACCACAAAAACAGTTATCTTTCTAGCTAAAGGTCCCTATCTCGTGTGCTTCTCGTGTTCATCTAATTAATGGAGTACTAGATATTTCAGTGCATGCGTGTGAAATTTGTGTTGATCGACATTCCCTCTCCTTATTTTACCATATTTTTGTTATTAGTTTTTTCTTATTTTTTATTTTCATCCACAAAAAGAAAGAGCATTGAAAATCATCATGGGTGATATTCCTCTTTAATTTTTTCATGATAACCCTAACTAGATGATAGATGAACACGCAAATACTTAAATTTTTTGATTTTGAGGGTAAGATAAAAAAATGAACTGAATAAAAAGAAATCCTTAAGAGAGAGGAATTCTTTCTAGATATATAATTAATAGAAAAGAAATTTCATTGCTCTTTATAAAATTGGGCTCCCAAAATAAAAAAGAAAATGACTTTCTAGTGAATCTGTCAACGGAGTTGAAGCAGCATATTTATGGCGTCACAGTGGACGGTGGTGGTCTGCGGCGGTAGGCATGATATATGCACAGATTACAGTAACATGTTTCGTGTTGCCCCATTTCATTAAGGAGATAGACTTTCTTCATCTTCCATGTTTATATTTTGAATAAATTTAGAAGTCACAAACAAAGTAGTTCTTGAGCAGATTGTGCCTAGCCAGACAATAATGCTCTTTCTCTGAAGATAAGACAAGGCAATTTGGAGTCGCTGTGTTATCGATAGACCTTCGTTTATTTAAAATCTTTCGGCGGACTCACATAGTGTAATGCCGATTATAGAAAGTAGTTTGTAGAAATTCGGTTTCACTAGAAATCTAGAGGTAATATTGCATCTTCAATTTTGCTGGCTCGAAAATTATAATTTATCAAATTATTTTGATAGAAACAGTTGTATTTTTATCAGATATTTATTTTAAAATTTGAGGCATACTTGATGTAAGCATTAAATTTTGTTGGATTTAAATCCATAAAATAATTTGGACCATATTAAATTCAAGATATTAGTCCAAACAAATATTGTAGTTAGTAATTTGTATTGGGCTAATCTATTTAATTGGACTACTAATTAAACGATAAGCCCATTTCATTAGCCCAAGGTCCAAATGGCTATTAGTCCATTTTAAAGCCCAGGCTCATGCCACGTGTCAAGTGATGTGGCAATCCAAGTCAAAAGAACGAGCCAATAAAATCAAAACACGTGTCAAATGATACGGCAATCCAAAACCAAATAAATGAGCCAATGAAATCGTGCCACATGTCAAGAAGGGGTGGCAATCCAAGTCAAATCAACAACAAATAGAGTGGTGCCAAGTGTCTAGATGGTATTGGTCAGTTCAAACGAACCAATCAAATCGCAGAGCCACACCACTCCCTACAACTATAAATAAGGGTCTTTATAAAATTAGAAGACGCCAGAAGTGATAACAAGAAGCAAGCAGAGAGCTCGTGGATCAAACACCACAAATTTCTCTACAAGCTACAAGTTCAAGCACTCAAGCGACAAGTTCAAGTTCAAGTTCAAGATCAAGAATGAAGCCAAATCAAATACCAAGGCGTTCAAGATCAAATTACTTGTTCGTGATCAAATCCAAATTCAAGTTCATGAAGGAGATTCAAGATCATGTTTTACAAGCCCTTGAATCAAATCAAACTCAAGCTCATTAAGATACTTTACATTCTTGAAGAATCAGAGGAATACCATATAGATTGTAATAATTTTATTTATTTGAAATCAAACACTACATTTGTTATGCAATTTTTTTAGTCTTGATTATTTAATTTTCTCGACTCGAAAATTTATTGTTACAAATTTCTGGCACGCCTACTGGGACAATCTCTACCTCTCATCTCTTCTTTTTCAAGTTCAAGAACAAGATCTAGCAATTTGACCTTGGAAGAACAACTTGCAAATTTGACCAAAGCACTTGAGAAGTTGACCAAGTATATGGACGATCGAGATACTCGCCTCGAAAAGTTAGCAAGTGAGATCGAGAGCTTAGCAGAAGCAAAATCAATTCAAGCACCCATGGAGCTTTCCGAAGATAAATAAGAGGGAGAATCTGCTGCGAGGCAAACAATCGTGGTCAAAGAGATCCAAGTTTCTTCAGAAGGTCTAATTCGTGTTGATCAATTGAAGGACTTCATCATGGAGACAATTGAAGATAAAATTGATCCTCCGATTAAATCTTTCGCATATGCAAAGTCATACACTCAACGGATTGATAACTTGAAGATGCCTACTGGATATCAACCTCCAAAGCTTCAATAATTTGATGGAAAAGGAAATCCCAAGCAACATGTGGCACATTTCGTAGAGACATGCAACAATGCTGGGACTTATGGTGATCATCTTGTCAAATAATTTGTTCGTTCTCTCAAAGGTAATGCATTCGATTGGTACACAGATCTCGAAACTGGTTTTATCGATAGTTGGGAGCAGTTGAAGCAAGAGTTTCTCAATCGTTTTTATAGCGCAAGATGCATTGTAAGCATGATCGAACTTACAAACACTCATCAAGGAAAAGATGATCCAATTATTGACTTCATCAACCGCTGGAGGAGCTTAAGACTCAACTGCAAAGATCACCTTAATGAGAAATATGGCATAGAAATATGCATTCAACGCATGCATTGGAGTCTTCTCTATATCTTACAAGGCATAAAGCCCAAAACATTTGAAGAACTAGAAACTCGTGCACATGATATTGTAATGACCCGGCCGGTCGTCCCGAGAATTTAGCCCGTTTCACCCATTTCTGCTTCATTGCTTGTGTGGTTCATCTATTTTGTGTGGCATTGGGTTGGTTGACTCGGATTTAGAGTGGTCGTGGTGAGAATTAAGGCACTTAGCCTCTTAAATGAGCTTAATAGTTGAAAAAGTCAACCGGGAGTTGACTTATAGGTAAACGACCTCGAAATACGGATTTTATGGCTCGGATAGCTTCGTTAGGTGATTTGGGACTTAGGAGTGTGTTCGGAAGTTTTGAGGTCCAGTGTAAAATTAGGCTTGAATTGGCGAAAGTTAGTTTTTGGCAATTTTCGATCGGCAGTGGAAAATAGGCTATCGGGGTCAGAATGAAATTCTGGAAGTTGGAGCAGGTTCGTAATGTCATTTTGGATATGTATGCAAATTTTCAGGTCAATCGGATGTTTTTTGGTTGGTTTCGGTATCCTTGGTGAAATTTAGAAGTTTCAAAGTTCATAGGCTTGAATTTGAGGTGATTTTAGTGTTTTTGTGTTATTTTGGGTGTTCCGAGGGTTCGACTAAGTCTGGGTGATCATTTATGACTTGTTTGTTTTTTGGTTGGGGCCCCGAGGGGCTCAGGTTGATTTCGGATAACCTTTGAGGAGTTTGAAGTTGGAGAAATGCAGCATAATTGTTGTCCTTCTGGTGTGGCCGCACCTGCGGAAGGGAAGCCGCATGTGCGATGGCCGCAGGTGCGGACAAGGGGCACATGTGCGGAACTCGGTCAGGCTGAAGAAGATCGTAGGTGTGAGACTTGGACCGCACCCGCGGAGTCGCAGGTGCAGAGGATTTGTCGCAGGTGCGAAAATGGCCCTTTAAGTGAATTCTCGTAGGTGCACACCTGGGACCGCAAGTGCGGGTCCGCAGGTGCGTTCATCGCTGGGTAGAACATATAAAAAGGGCCTTAGCGAATTTTGGTCATTCTTTCACCATTCTTATTCGGGGTTGAAGCTTTTGAAGGGTTTTGAAGAGGGAAATGATAGTTCTTTGTTAAGGTAAGGATTTTGGACTTAAAACTCGTTATATGTGATTAAAGGTCTGATTAGTGGTGAAAATTGGGAAAATCAGTGCTAAAAATGGGTAATTAGGACTTGTGAGTTAGACACCTTAAAATGGGAATTTGAGGGGTCATTTGGACTCCGATTTCAGTGTTATTGGTATGTATAAACTCGTGGGAGGATGAGGATTCTTGTAGTGTAAATTTCATCGAGTTCAGAGACGTGGCCCCAGGGGTCGGGTTTGACCAATTTCGGGATTTTTTGGTAAATTTGGTAATTTTCAAATGTGTTTCATTCCTTCACATATTATAATGATATGAATCTGATTTTTGGTAGATTTGGAGCACTCGGAGGACTAGTCTAGAGGCATAGGCATTGAGGGCTAGGCTTTTAGCCAGTTTTTAGGTAAGTAACGTTTCCAAACTTGGTTTTGAGTGTTCGAAACCCCGAGCTAAATGATTTATGACTATAATTGAGGTGACGCACATGCCAAGTGACAGGCGTGCACGCGTGTGCCGAGTATTTGTGGCCTGGCTCATCCCATGGCATTTGTCTAGTAGCTATTATTGATCGATATTCACACTTCTATTAATGTAGTAATTGTGAACCTGTTAGAAATCATGTTAAGTGTAAATTCTAGGCTTCACGCCGAAAATGCTGAGACCCGAGTGGTCGTATATTACTTTCTCATTTTGTGATTATTTGATTTCATATACTCAGTCCTGTTATAGCATATCACTTCATACCCAGTCTCAATATTGTTAATTATATGCATACTTATCATTGTTTCGGGTTGATGGATGCATCTGTGATCCATGTGAGTGAGAGTGGAGAGTAATGACTGAGTGAGGTCGAGAACCTGTTATTGAGACAGTTAGGAGATCGGACTGCACACCGCAACGATACTTAAATCATGCCTTCGTTGGCTTGATATAGCGCTTGGGCCACTAGGGCCCCTCCGGAGTCTTTACACCCCCAGCGAGCGCATTGATGTTGAGGGATGGATTTTCCCTGGGCATGGATCGTGTCCGAAGTGGATGTTATGTGAGGGATGGATCGTCCCTGTACATGGATCATGTCCGAGTGTTGTATTCCAGAGATGGACATTCTCCGTGGAGCTGGATTGGCCTTTTTCCTCAATACATAGTGACTATGGTCACCGATGATTATGTACCTTCCGGGATGGACCTTACCTGGGCCTGAGAGCCATGTACGATACTGAGTGGACTGCTGTGTGAGGGTTGTGAAGATTATGTGCATATCCACGCTGGTTTCACACAATTTTTCTTTATGATGGCATGTAGAGTATATTGGCATACTTGGCATATTTACTCATTCTGATAAACCGTTAGCATGTCTAATTTATGTATACTGTCTATTGTAAATTCTGAGGTTTAGTCCGTCACAACCTCTCAGCCCATATTTTGGGTTACTTTTGAGTTGGTGACCCCCTGCACCTTGTGTGCAGATCCAGGTACACCGGGACCCGGTAGTGGATATTGAGCAGCTGTCAGAGTTTCATTGGAGTCGTCGAGGTAGCAGCTGGCGATCCGACCTCGTCTTCTCTTTCTTATTCTACCTGTTGTTATTTATTTTGAGACTATGTTGTCCATTTCACCTTTTCCTTGCTTTATGTTATAGCAGCTCATGACTGAGTGACACAGGATCCGGGGTTAGATATTTTAAAATTTTATTTCAGATATTATTTCAAAACTTCAGATTATTAGTATTATTAGTAATTTCGTTTAAAATTGTATTTTTACTGGAAATTAAATTTAGCTTAGATAAAATGGGCGGCTTGCCTGGTTCTACGACAGGCGCCATCACGACTCCGAAATCGGGTCGTGACAAGTTGGTATCAGAGCTCTAGGTTAAATAGGTCTCACCAGTCATGAGCAGGTTTAGAAGAGTCTTGCAGATCGGTACGGAGACGTCTGTACTTATCTTTGAGAGGCTACAAAACCCTTAGGAAAAGATCTCGCATTCTTAAATTCTATCGTGCGAATATGTTGATTTCTGGAACTAAACTTCTGTTGTTTCATTCTCTCATAGATGGTGAGGACTCGTGCTACCGATGAGGGTGATCAGACACCAGCTGGACCGGCGATGGGTCGAGGTCGTGGCCGAGGGAGGGGTGCAGGCCTCACAGCAGCCGAGACAACACCTGTGGGCCCTCCTACTTTTCAGGACCAGGTTCTCGCCGTTGAGATTCCAGCGGGACAGGCTCAGGCACCGGTAGTGCCTATTGTGATTCCAGGTCTTGAAGAGACCCTAGCTCAGATTCTGACTGTGTGCACCAGTCTTGCATATGTAGTCGCCATTTCTACTACTGCCGCTACTTCTCAGGCCGGGGGAGGCACTCAGACTCTAGCTGCCCGGACACCTGAGCAGGTTACTCAGGGGCATCAGACACCGGGAGAAACTCAAGTCCAGCCGGTTGCCCCAGCCTAGGATTTTGTGGTCCCAGCTTTGGCAGATGACGAGTAGCACATGTTAGAGAGTTTTAGTAGACTTCAGCCTCTAATTTTTAGAGTTACTGAGGGCGAGGATGCCCAGGGCTTTTTGGACAAGTGTCAAAGGATCCTTCGCATAGCAGGGATACTGGAGGCTAGTGGGGTCCCATTTACTACCTTCTCCGAGTTGGTCCGTCATGCTAATTGGCTAGTTCCCACAGATAGGGAGAGGATCAGGAGGTTTGTTGATGGCCTTACTTATTAGCTTCGTATTTTTCTGACCAGGGAGAGGGTATCTGGCGCTTGTTATGAGGAGGTGGTTGACATTGCCAGAGATATTGAGTCGGTTCCCCACCAGGAGCGAATCGAGAGGGAGGACAAGAGGCCTCGAGGATCTAGGAGTTTTGGTGGGGTTCCTTCAAGGGGAATCCTCAGCCTAGTAGAGGCCGTCTATTCAGGCAGGCTCAGCCAGGTCGCTCAAGTTATCGTGGTGGATCAGTTGGTCATGATCCTCACAATTCACATCAGATGCACCCATCTTTCAGTGCCCTGCCAACTCAGAGTTCATCTTGGACACCATCATTTCAGAGTTCATCTATGCCTGGTTATTCTAGAGGTTATCCTAGTGCTAGGGGTTCCCTTCAGTCCCCAGTGCCATTCTCCGAGAGAGGTTGCTTTGAGTGGGGAGATGTGGGCCATATTAAGAGGTTTTGTCCCCGTATTGCGAGAGGTACTTATCAGCAGAGGAGTCAACCCGCGACTTCAGACCCAGTAGCTGCACTGCCCGCCCAGGCAGCTAGAGGTGGGGGTCAGGCAGGTAGGGGTCGCCCTAGAGGGGGAGGTCGACCTAGTGGTGATCAGACCCGATTTTATGCACTTTCAGCCAGACTGGATGCGACAGCTTCTGATGCCGTGATCCCAGGTATTTTCTAAGTCTGTCACAAGAAGCTTCAGTTTTTATTTGATTTCGGTGTTTCATATTCACATGTTTATCATATTTTAGCCCATTCTCTGGATACGCCCCGTGAATCTTTTATTACATCTGTTCATGTGCTCGCTCTTGTGGGTGATGTTGTTCTTACAGACCGCATGTGTCGGTCGTATGGTGTACCTAATGGGGGTCTGGAGACCCGGGTGGATGTGCCATTTCTGAGTATGGTCGGTTTCGACGTAGTTTGATTTGATAGATGATGATACTTTTAGGTATGATTTGATGTAGGTGTTTTGCATCGAATCGGATTGTTTGACTCCGTAGAGCTATTATGAGGCTGTCAGTTAATGGCTATTGGGTTGATCTGTGCTCCAGGATGATCTAGGGCTTACCCATCCCTGCGTTGATGAGCGGCGATTCGTTGGTTTTAGGCACACGTGGTGCGGTTCTGTTGTGGTCTTCTAGAGGAGTTGATTAAGGTAAAGTAGCTGAGTATCATATAGGTTGGACATATGAGTTTTGTTCTTTTAGATTTGTGTGATTTGGTTTGGCGGTGTGTGAGGAATTCTTAGCATTTCATTGTGGTGTTGCTCGTTAATAATGAGATACAGTTCTCTTGTTTGGTGTCATTTCTCATGTTGAGTACATTTGAGGTGTTATAACGGGTCTCTGTTCGATGTCGGGTTTATTACCGGCATTTGGGTGGCTTGGGCTTTTGTTGTGATTTGAGCTTATCATTAGGAGTGTTCGAGATAGGTGATATACCATGTGACGTCGTCTAGAGTTATGAATCTGGTTGGGTACATCATGTTCAGACATATACGATGTGTGGAGGTGTGATTCTAATCTTGTAGATAAGTTCTGACGTGGAATTTGGGTTATAAGGCGTATGGATTAGGTTGGATATAGTGGCATTCGAATGTGTTGTGTTATTAGATCGATGCGGGGTAGGGTGACGTGTGGTCACCCCCGGGTATGTGCATGGTAAGGTTATTCAGCGGTTTGAGGGCTTTTCAAACAACTCTTGGCACGTTTGAGGACGAACATTTGTTTAAGAGGGGGAGAATGTAACGACCCGGCCGGTCGTTCCGAGAGTTTAGCCCGTTTCCCCCATTTTTTCTTCATTTCTTGTATGTTTCATCTCTTTTGTGTGGCGTTGGGTTGGTTGACTCGGATTCAGAGTGGTCGTGGTGAGAATTAAGGCACTTAGCCTCTTATATGAGCTTAATTGTTGGAAAAGTCAATCGGGAGTTGACTTATAGGTAAACGACCTAGGAATGCGGATTTTATGGATCGGATATCTTCGCTAGGTGATTTGGGACATAGGAGTGTGTTCGGAATGTGGATTTGCGGTCCGATATAAAATTAGGCTTGAATTGGAGAAAGTTAGTCTTTGGCGATTTCTGGTCGGCAATGGAAAATAGACTATCGGGGTCGGAATGGAATTCAGGAAGTTGGACCAGGTTCTTAATGTCATTTTGGATATGTGTGCAAATTTTCAGGTCAATCGGATGTGTTTTGGTTGGTTTCGGCATCCTTGGTGAAATTTAGAAGTTTCAAAGTTCATAGGCTTTAATTTGAGGTGATTTTAGTGTTTTTGCGTTATTTTGGGTGTTCCGAGGGTTCGACTAAGTTTGGGTGATCATTTATGACTTGTTTGTGATTTTGGTTGGGGTTCCGAGGGGCTCGGGTTGATTTCGGATAGCCTTCGGGGAGTTTGAAGTTGGAGAAATGCAACACAAATTGCTGTCCTTCTGGTGTGGCCGCACCTGCGGAAGGGAAGCCGCAGGTTCGATGGCCGCAGGGCGGAACTCGGTCAAGCTGAAGAAGATCGCAGGTGCGAGACTTGGACCACACCTGCGGAGTCGCAGGGGCGAAGGATTTGTCGCAGGTGCGGAAATGGTCCTTTAAGTGAATTCTCGTAGGTTCACACCTGGGACCACATGTGCGGGTCCGCAGGTGCGAGAAAAGGACTGCAGGTGCGGTCATCACTGGGCAGAACATGTAAAAAGGGCCTTAGCGACTTTTGGTCATTCTTTCACCATTCTTATTCGGGTTTGAAGCTTTTGAAGATTTTTTGAAGAGGGAAATCGATAGTTCTTCATTGAGGTAAGGATTTTGGACTTAAAACTTGTTATATGTGATTAAAGGTCTGATTACTTGTGAAAATTGGGGAAAATCAACAAAAAAAGGGTAATTAGGGCTTGTGAGTTAGAGACCTTAAATGGGAATTTGAGGGGTCATTTGGACTCCGATTTCAGTGTTATTGGTATGTATAGACTCGTGGGATGATGAGGATCCTTGTAGTGTTAATTTCATCGAGTTCTGAGACATGGGCCCAGGGGTCGGGTTTGACCAATTTCGGGAGTTTTTGGTAAATTTGATAATTTATGAATGGGTTTCATTCCTTGGCATATTATAATGATATGAATCTGATTTTTGGTAGATTTGGAGAACTCTGAGGCCCAGTCTAGAGGCAAAGGCATTGAGGGCTAGGCTTTTAGCCGGTTTTGAGGTAAGTAACGTTTCCAAACTTGGTTCTGAGGGTTCAAAACCCCGAGCTAAATGATTTATAACTATAATTGAGGTTATGCACATGCCAAGTAACGGGCGTGCAGGCGTGCACTGAGTATTTGTGGCCTGGCTCATCCCATGGCATTTGTCTAGTAGCTATTATTGATCGATATCTGCACTTGTATTAATGTAGTAATTGTGAACCTGTTAGAAATCATGTTAAGTATAAATGCTAGGCTTCACGCCGAAAATGCTGAGACCCGAGTGGTCGTATATTACTTTCTCATTTTGTGATTATTTGATTTCATATACTCAGTCCTGTTATAGCGTATCACTTCATACCTCAGTCTCAGTATTATTAATTATATGCATACTTATCATTGTTCGGGCTGATGGATGCATATGTGATCCATGTGAGTGAAAGTGGAGAGTAATGATTGAGTGAGGACGAGAGCCTATTATTGAGACAGTTATGAGATCGGACTGCACACCGCAACGATACTTAAATCATGCCTTCGTTGGCTTGATATTGCGCTTGGGTCACTAGTGCCCCTCCGGAGTCTTTACACCCCCTGTGAGCGCATTGATGTTGAGGGATGGATTTTCTATAGGCATGGATCATGTCCGAAGTGGATGTTATGTGAGGGATGGATCGAACCTGGACATGGATCTTTTCCGAGTGTTGTATTCCGGAGATGGACTTTCTCCGTGGGGCTGGATTGGCCTTTTTCCTCAGTACAGAGTGACTATGGTCACCGATGATTATGTACCTTCCGGGATGGACCTTCCCTGGGCCTGAGAGCCATATACGGTACTGAGTGGACTGCTGTGTGAGGGTTGTGAACATTATGTGCATATCCTCGCTGGTTTCATACAATTTTTCTTTATGATGGCATGTAGAGAATACCGACATACTTGGCATATTTACTCATTCTAATAAACCGTTAGCATGTCTAATTTCTGTATACTGTCTATTGTAAATTCTGAGGTTTAGTACGTCACTACCTCTCAGCCCATAGTGTGTTACTTCTGAGTTAGTGTACTCACGTTAACCCCTGCACCTTGTGTGCAGATCCAGGTACACCGGGACCTAATAGTGAATACTGAGCAGCTGTCAAAGTTTCATTGGAGTCGTCGAGGTAGCAACTGGCGATCGCGACCTCGTATTCTCTTTCTTATTCTACCTGTTGTTCTTTATTATGAGACAATGTTGTCCATATCTCCTTTTCCTTGCTTTATGTTATAGCAGCTCATGACTGAGTGACACCGGATTCAGGGTTGGAGATTTTTAAATTTTGTTTCAGATATTGTTTCAAAACTTCAGATTATTAGTATTATCAGTAATTTCGTTTAAAATTGTATTTTTACTGGAAATTGAATTTAGCTTAGATAAAATGAGCAGCTTGCCTGGTTCTACGACATGTGCCATCACGACTCCGAAATCG
The DNA here is from genome assembly GCA_005239505.1 of Nicotiana paniculata. Taxonomy (NCBI): domain Eukaryota; kingdom Viridiplantae; phylum Streptophyta; class Magnoliopsida; order Solanales; family Solanaceae; genus Nicotiana; species Nicotiana paniculata. Next base: position 80,606 of record ML308931.1, on the reverse strand, counting down.
GGTAGTGACAGATATGGAGTTGAGTATGGCTGCAAGTGAAGATCAAAGGTTTCCTGGCTTTGAGCTTCATGATGAAATAGAAGCAGAGGATGCTGAGAATGGGGGCAAGTATTCATCCGAAAATGAAGCTGAAGAGTCCATGCATATTGCAACTCTCCTTAACGCACGAGCCTAAACCTCAAGTTATAATGATCCTCAATGCACGAGCCTAAACTGCAAGTTGTAATACTTGGCACGTGAGTCTGTATTATATGTCACGAAGCTCCCCAATTTTGAACTAAATTTTTAAGTCGAAAGCTTTTCAAAGTCGAGCAAAGACTTCAAGTTGTAAATATTTTCAAATTAGAGCCAAACTTTATGGCATAAGGCTCTTAAAATTAGAGCAAAGTATTCAAGTTGCAAATCTCTTCAAATTCGAGCAAAGACTCAAGTTGAAAAGCTCATCAAAATACGAGCTTAACTTTCAAGTCACTACGCTCCTTAACGCATGAGCATAAACTGCATGTTATTCCTGGCTTGCAAGAGTATAAACTGTGCGCGGTTCAAAAAAAAAGAGTTTGCTAGGTTGAAAACCTCCAAAGAGGCAGCCTAGGCAAAAGTTAGGACATTAAAAAAAAAACTCACCCTTTTTGAACTACAGAATGACTTGATCCTCTTCACCGAGGTACGTAGGCAGCTTAGAGTTTCATTCTAAGTACAATCATATGAGTTCAAAAAATACATATTACCCAAGGCATTATTCAAATGAGGTATGATGGAATATAATCACTTGGTTGACACTTGAAAATTAGGTGTACATGTATTCTTTCATTGAACCCTCTGTCTTGTCTTGATGGATCAATGGGGGAAAGCCCTCCATGTTAAATTGAGGTCTTTGATGGAATGATTATAGTTTCTTTAATAAGAGACTAAGTACTCAAGTTGAAGTCTCCGAGTCTAAGTCAAGTTGATTTTTCCAAGTCTGTTACATCATCAATTTGAAGTGTTCAAGCCGGCTAGTTCTTAAAGTTAAAGTCTTCAAGTATGCCAAGTCTTCAAATCCGTAAATCACTTAAAAAAATCAAGGACAAAGGGAACATTAAGGAGAAGACGCAGTATAAAGTGAAGAGAAAGAAGTTTTATTGATGATGAGAACATATACTAAACAATCAAATGCAAGAAGGAAGAGAAAAACAAATAAAGCAGTGTTTATAGCCTAATCTAAGCACAACTTGTAGTTGGCCAAATCTTTGAGCATAGCTTCCAAGTATTTCTTTTTCATCTCCAAATCGGCCAAGTCATTAGCAATCAACAAGGCATTGCAGCACGCGTCATACCCCTTTCTAGTAGTTGAGGCTCCTAACTTGGCTTCTTAAACTTCTTTCTCAACAACTTTTAAAAGGGCTTATAAGATCTTCTCTTTTTCACAGAGTTTCTCTATCTTCTCTTTCACTATAACTAGGGACTGATGGATAGATGACACTTCTCTAACCTTCTGCTCTTCTTCAATCATGGCATTTGTAAGGTGTACCTCAACCTCTGATATTGCAGTCCCTTCAACCTTCTCAGATAAAGCCGATCGTGTCTTGTTATATGAAGCAGCAAGCTCAAAAAAGGACTCCAATAGGTTTCTCAAAGGGGAAATATCCACATCATCCCCATCCATTGCCTCAAGGATCACTTTAGTATTTTCTTCAAGCTCAGAGACCTTGTTTGCATTGCTAGCTGTCAGTTTACGCTGAATCGAAGTCCGAAGCTTCAAGATTAACTACTTTCAAATATCCAAGACAACCTTTGTTCCATCAAAAATAGAAGCTACAATTGTTGGTCGTTCACATAAATCAGAGCCCAACTTTGCACTATCCCATCATGAGAAATAGAAGTTGCCTCTTGATCTGCCTTAGCTATGGAGGATGATTTCTACGGGTTCGGTCCTACTATAGACTCACCATTATCTTTTGGCCTTCCTTGTTGCAATTCTCCAATGTTATTAGGCTGCAAAGAATTAAAAAAAATGTGTAAGAACGCTTGCAAAGTCTCTTGCCCATGGTTCACAAAAATGAAAATTTTATGTTTTCTTTTACCTTCTCGATACGAGTTGTAAGTGTTCTTGTAGGGATATCAACGCTTTGGACCTCTACAACCCCTTCTGGATTAGGCCTTTTCTTTTTCCAACATTGATCTCCTTTGCTTCTATCACTCTCCTCTTGGGATAGTCCCTTTGTTAGAGGCATCAACGACTACATCGAATGGAATGAAACTTTTGTCAACTAGAGCTGTTGATACCAATTTTGTCCTCATATTTTAAATAAATATAAATACTTTTAAAATATCATTTTGCATCATTATTTAATTTACAAGCACTTTTTATAATTTTCCATAATTTTTAGAGCTTTTAAATTAATTTTCTTATATTAAATTACATAAATATTCAGTAATTATCCCTTTAAATTATTTGTGATGACTTAATCATTCAAATTACTATTTTTTCATCCTCATACATGTTTCATAATATTTTCACTTTATTTCATATAATTATGTTTACATTTTAAGCTATTTATTTAATTTTACAATAATAGCCTATATTCATACACAAAGGCTTCTTATTTATATTATTTGTGTCAAAATAGTATTTTATATTTTTATACTGCTAAATAATTATTTCAAATCATTTAATGCATAAAAATATTTTTATTTACTTACTAATCATTTTTTATAAATTATTTTTTGATAAATTGTGTGCACTTAAGAGCTGACCCAACTTTTAAAGCAATTTTCTAACCAAATTGGCCCAATGACCTAAGCCCAATAACCCCAAGACCCCAACCGGTCGATACCCATTTGAACGACCTGCCCAGCTATTTCTTCCTATCATGGCCGTTGATCTCAAATGATCAACGACCCCTAATAAACTAACTCCTTCTCTTATAACCCAACCCCTAACCCTAGAGACCCATTGTCTCTGCCTAGCCGCCCTCAAATGCTCCTCCCCCCACCAAAAAACCCTAATCGCCGCCTTCTCCAAATCTTCCTCTAATCCCGGCAACAATGGGATTCTCCCATCATTTATTTACCATATTAGTGTTTCTCCGTTACTGGGTGTTTCTCCATGGTATCACTTAGTACTTGCCTAAACATGGCAAGTACTATCTCTCCGATTCTGCTCGTTCAATTTCAATCATTTGAATCTGAGCCATATCTCGTCTATATACATCATGTCCAGGCTATGTTGGGTTTGATTAGCCAAGATTTCTGGCCAATCTCTGATTTCTATCAACTAGGATTGACCTAATTTTTCCCTAATCTGATTTTTATTGATTCTGCATGTTATTACTTCCTTATTTATGTTTGATTTTATAGTGTTTCCTTATTTACTGGTTCAATTTCTGTCACTATAAAAACCCCTCCCCACTCCCCTTTGAGACGGGCTGAATCGACATTTTTCTTCACTAAAATTTGGTTTGGCCGGCTGAAAGTCAAGGCCACTAAGACCTTGTTACTCAACCAGCTCTTGGTGCGAGCATTGCCCGGAGTGCATCGAGGCTCTTGGAAACTTTGACGCATTGAGATTCTGGGTTTTTGTGGAAGTTTGTTCTTTACTGTTATTGTTTAACTGGTGAGTTACTGGACTTTTGCAATATCATTCCTATTTATCTGCAATTTGCATATGTTTTCATTTCTGAAGTTAGTAGCTTAATGTGTTTTCTGGGTTGTTCCTGTGTGCAATTCTGTTTGCTCTACTTCAATTTTAGGTCTCTTTAACCTTTAACTTCCTAATGTTGATAGTTTGAAACATGCCTAAACCTGATTCAAGTGAATTAAATCCTCTTCAAGTCCGTCTAGCCAATGTGTTGCAAACTACTACTGTTTAGGACCTTTGCATTTGTCAGCATCTCTTTGTTGTCTAATTTGCTTAAGGTGGTCCGTGTTGTTATTTAAACATGCTTTACCAGCTTAATTTGTATCCTCTTTAGTTAACTAGTCAACTGTGTCCAAAATATGAATGTTTACATTTACTATATGGCACTAGTCTATCTTCCTATCCTATTCTGAATTTCTATGGTGGTATCTTGCCTAGGTAGCATATTTTAATCCTATGTCAAGACTTTTTAACAATTGTGACTAGCTCTCTATCAATGTACCCTTTAGCGTGTTTTTGGCTCCCTTGATTCACCAGTAGTTGTGATAATGTGTTTCCTATCATGTCTAAATGTAGTTCTGCTACCAAATTAGTATGTCACGACCCAAATTCCCTTCCGTTGGGTATTGTGATGGCACCTAGTCTTAGGGACTAGGTAAGCCTAACATATACTGAATAACAATAATTAAATATCGTCTAACAACTTTAGAAATTTAATTTCTCTATAAAACTTACAATTCTCACAACCGGTAGTACAAGTCATAAGCCCTTCTAGGAGTAGTTATACATAATAAATACATCACTGTTCCGGAAATAAATGAAACAGTGGAAATAAATACAACAGAAAGGGACTTCAGAGCCTACGAACGTCCAGCAGGTACCCCCTTGAAGTCTCCAGCCACAACGAGCGCAAGTATCAAAATCGACCCGATCCAAAGTACCCGGTTCTGCACAAAAAGATGTGCATAAATGTAGTATGGGTACACCACGGTGGTACCCAGTAAATATGAAGCCTAACCTCAGTAGAGTAGTGACGAGGCCAGGTCAAGACACTTACGAATATATATATAACATGCAGGATATGACTCAAATCTTACAATAAGGACTACTAAAGTAATACCGATAGCAGAAGGATATCAAGTTGCAAACAGTAGTAACGATAAGAGGAAAAGGAAACAGGAACGGCAACGAGAATCCACCAAGTAAATTAAACAACAACATAATTGGGATACGGCTAAGTGTAAACGTGATCAAGTAGGGAAAACAATGTCTAATCAACCAAACAAGTGTTTCTAGTACACGATTCCAATAATTCCAACAACTCTTCAACACACACGACACCTTGTGCCCACATCTTTCCATCTCACCTTCGCACAAAGACATCCACGTGCCATCCGGTACATAATATCCGTGACAATTACTGCTTAAGATGTTCAAGAGATTTCATCTATCTATCTATATATATATCATGAAGTAAATTTATAGTTTTTAGACCAATTTGGAAATCAACGAGAAAGATGAGGTTTGGTTTTAGAAATCAATTGAGTGAGGAAAATAATATTTTTCAAATAAAATACGACACCGGATAAGCTATTGCATTTAATGTAGAGTTTATTAGGTTAAAAACATAATAACAATTCTTTTGTAAGTAAAATAAAACCTCATACAGGTTGAGAAGGTTAGGTTGAGAAAAACAGTTGAAGTAAAATATGAAAACTAGTAGAAAATGGTAAGTATCAAAATAAACGGGGGGTTCTAACTTAAAGTCACACAAGGTAACATGATACTAGTTCTTTTATTTTTAAAATACTATCTTACTAACGACTCAGCAGGGCAAGCGGTGATGACTCAACATAGTAAATTCACTTTGAAAATCGATAATTTGCAGAAATAAATACATAACTCAAGTGTCTTATCAGTATCCAGCTATAACCAATCCTTAAGTGAAATGTAAAACTACCGAATAACTTGCACATTCAGAGAAAAATACATAAAACACATAAACTGATGCAACGCGCATCCCGATCCCACCAGATAACACAAAATTCTACCTTATTCCTCCATAGCAATAACAATAACAGTAAATAATATATATATATATATATATATATATATATACATATATATATATATATACATATATATATATACATATATTGCGGCGCACAACCCGATTCCACCATATATCAATAAGATAATTCACCCTTATTACACCATATTAATCCACCGTTATTCCTCCTGATGCGGCATGCAACCCGATCCCATCGTATAATAGAAATTCACCCTTATTCCTCTTCAATAAATATATCATTCTTATTCCTCCCATTGCAGCGTGCAACCCGATCCCACCGTNACAGAAGGAATAAGGATAATATATATATATATATATATATATATATATATATATTATCCTTATTCCTTCTGTTGTGACATGCAACCTGATCCCACCGTATAATAATATAAATCAATCAACAATAATTCAACAACTCAATTACAAGAAATTCTACAACGAAAAGTATGAGTACACGGAAATAAGGGAACCCCGTAACAATCAAAGGAATACAACAACCTTTACAAGGAAACAAGACATGTAAGGCACATGATAACTACACAAGTTTTTACAACAACTTGGACTCGTAACAAATAAACACATAATCATAGAATAACTCAAAAGTTAAGAGGTAACAAGATAATAATGAAGGCAATGACAACAACCAAGGCATATAGATGCCAAATAATAAATAAGAGTCGAATAAGGATTAAAAACATCATTATAACATGTGAGAGTAGTCTAACAAAGAGATACCACATTTTATGACAATTTACTCATAAACATGGAAAGAGACTAGGGAATCTAACCAGTCAGTACTACATATAAACTGTGTACTCACTGGTCACCTTGCGTACACGACTTTCACATATCAATCTAGCACAATTGACTGAATTCCTAAGGGGTGGTTTCCCCCACATAAAGTTAGACAAGATACTTACCTCAATTCGCCCATTCAATACTCAATTTAGCTTTTCCTTTACCAATTCACCAATGCTCGACTCAGTCTAGTAAAAAATGACTTATATACATTAAACAACGCAAGAGAAAACCATTTCAATTAGCAAAGTTACAATACTTATACAATTTGAAAAAATTAAACAAAAGTCAACTCCCTGGGAACGCACTTCAGAATCCGACAAAATTTACAAAACCCGAACAGTGATTCCAATACGAGTTCAATCACACAAAAATTATCAAGTTTCGATACCAATTCATCCTTCAAATCATGATTTTACATTTTCCCAAATTTTCCTTTAAACTCATGTTAAATCTAAGATATAATCACAAAATATAGTTGGAAATTGATTAAAGGCACTTACCCAATGATTTCGTATGCAAATCTTCTCTCAAAATCGCCCACTCTCGGACCTAGGGTTCAAAATATGATAAAATGAAGCTAAGTCCTGAAATGGGAATCTTAATACCAGCTTCAGATGTCACATTTGCCACATCAGGATCGCAAATTTGGAGGCTGCCTAGCTCTGTTCAAGTCGCAAAATGTGACAAAAATCTCGCAAAGGCGAGCTTTGAGATATTCGCAAAAGCGAAAGATTATATCGCAAATGCGGAGCTGCAGTCGCAAATGCAATGAAGTGGTTTGCAAATGAAAACTCCCTTGCCCTAGCCCGTCTTCGCAAATGCGAGAATGAACTCGCAAATGCGGTCATCACAAATGCGAGAACAGGAACACTAGCACAGCCGAACCTTCTTTCAAACACTGCGAAACGCGTTCAAAACTCATCCGAGCCCTCGGGGCTCTAAACCAAAGACTGGCACAGGTCTAAAAACATAACACAAACTCGCTCGCGCAATCGGAACATCAAAATAACCTCTAGAACCACGAATCGAATGCCAAAATGCATGAAAATCACCATGAACTTCAGGAACTTCTAGAATTGCGACCAAGCGTCCGAACCACATCACATCAACTCCAAACCATACCAAAATTTGCTGGCAAGTTCGTATTGATAAAACAGACCTATTACAAATTCCAAAACCACAATCCAGACCCGATAGCCTTAAAGTCAAACCATGGTCAAACTTAGGAAGATTCTAAACCTTTAAATTGCCAACTTTCGCCAAATGATGCCGAAACCTTTTTGAAATATCCAAATGAAATTCCGGGCATACGCCCAAGTCCAAAATCAGTATCCGGACCTACCGTAACCGTCGAAACTCTAATTCGAGGTCAACTACACAAAAGTCAAATCTTGGTCAATTCTTTCTACTTCAAGCTTCTCAAATGGTAGTTACTTCTAAAATACCCTTCCGAACCGACGATGCACTCAAGTCATAATAGCATGTGTAAAGCTACTCACGGCCTCTAACTGCCAAACTAGACATAATTGCTCAAAACGACCAGTCGGGTCGTTACATAGTATGACTATTTCATAACACTAGGACTTACACTTAGCATAATTTGGATCTTTTCCTTTTTATTATGAATCTGTGTATGATACTTTTCACCAATACTGCGAATCTATTCTTCCTTTAACTTTGCTAATGTAGGACTGTTTATGCACTAAATGTTGAACCTGTTTTCTAAATCTTTGCGAAGTTTGTTCTTAAACCCTAAGGCATGTTCGATTATCTGCTCTATATGCTAAACTTGACTATGTCTGTATCCCTTAGTTTTTGTCTCTCAACCTTGGTTTACTTTCTTCCACTAGTCACCTGGTCTCTCTTGAGCTCTCATTCTTAGCCGGCTAGAAGCCAAGGCTACCTAGGCTTTATCATTGACCTCCCTAATATGAGCATTTCTCGTGGTCCATTTGAGACCCTTATGAACTCTGACACACTAGGACCTGGGTCCTTAGTCACTCTCTGAATCTTGTTATATTTAACTGCGTAGATCACCTAGGCACATCACATATAGGACCAATAACTTAAAACTTGTGATTTCAATAACCAGCTTGTAATACTTGAATAATCCTGTCTATGGGCAATATCTTGCATTTGAAATTACCAACATGCTTTAATTAAAAGCCACCTAGAATCATGTTTATAGGACCTAAGGTTCTAAGTTCGAAAACCTCCTAATTTGCATATGTGTTTGCGTGTATTTTCTATTTAAGTGTGGAGGTCAATGTGAGCCCCTAACTGCTTTTCTGTGGAGTCTTATTTGTTTTTGTTTGTCCCTTAGTTTTCTTCATTTTTTGAGCAGCCTAGGTAAGGTCTAGAACTATCCAAATAGAGGTCCAAAACCTCCTAGGCCATAGGTATGGGACAGGTAGTGCACGCGTAGGGCACGACTTAGAATTGAATAAGAACGCTTTTAGGTAAACAACCTTAACATAATAATCGGGTGGCAGGAGATGATTGTCTGTGACCGATGAATAACATAAATAACACCCTATCCCAAGGGAGTTACAAAATATTATTTATGTTGCACGAGGTGATCCTTTAGGCTAAAAATCATAGGAACCCCCCTTTTCTTTCTTTCTCTCTAGTAGAAATAAAATAGTTGTACCTCTATATTCACGTTAAGATATTTGTAATAAAATTCTTAGATTTTAGTACTCTCTTTTCTTATTTGATCACGTATCCTAATCCACATAATTTAAGTTCGACCAAAACCCACAGTTGTGGACCTCGAGGAGTGCTTAACACCTTCTCTTTGAGGTAACTTGAGCCCTTACCCGATCTTTGGTGAAATTTGACTAGTTAAATAAGAGTCATTTGCAAAATAGGTGCCCTAATGCACATTAAAAATTATTGGGTGGCGACTCTCCTCTTTTAATACCCATTTAAAAGAGTTGTTACATATCGAAGCCCGATTTTGCGAGAAAAAAGGGCGTAACAGGAGCATGTATCTATTCTCTTTGAACTTCTTTGTGTAGCATGGGTCCGTTGTCTGCGCGCATCTCAACTACCTTAGACTTTAAAGCAGGAAGATTATCAAATCACTAAGACATCCTTGTTGCGGTCTTGAAAGGTATTTGTGATTGGCTCAACAGTATTCATCAAAAATTGTAAGTGGTCTTCAAGAAGGCTTCCATGCGCCCTTGCCCACCAAGATCTATAATTAGACGATGTAAAATTCTTCATGTTGGACCCAAAAGGAGGAAATACTGCCCTTGACTTATATCTAGTCAACACACAAATTCGTGCAAGTCTTAACCCTTCTTCTGATGAGGCCTCACGAAAATCTCGCTCCAAGCGACCATGGGTATCTTGATAAAAACCAAATTGGCGGCTAAATCGATGAGCGCTGTAAGGTTCAATAATAAAGTTGACTCTGTCCCTCAAAGGAAGATAATTTAAGCGAATACTCATAAAGAAATTTAACTCGAACTTATCTGCCTTGCCATCATCATAGTAGTGGTACAAATCAGATCTGCGAGGCACTGTCAAAGTCCAAATGATATTTTCTCCATTATGAATACGCTTCCTTGCTTTCTCTTTCACAAAATATCTAGCAGCACCTTCACAAGAACATGCCGGCATGATATGAACAGCTGCCCCCTTTGCATACAGAAAATGAGTCTTAAAGTAATGAGCTAACCAACCATACACATAATGAGCTGGAAAGCAAGTTTGGACAGGATCAAGCAATAAACACTTTGAAATCTCATTCAATCCCTTATATATTCTGGCTAAGACCAGGACCTCAAGGCTGACTCTTTATTTACAAGCAAGATGACACGCGATCTTAAAGGTCCCAGGACGAATGAAGTCACCTTCTTTTGAAGGGAGCACAAAAATACATAACCAACGCGATAGAAAAGCCACCAAGTATGTCTCGTCTGTCTTGTCACCCATAACTCCTAGCTTATTGAATAAGGCTTCTTCAACAGTCGACCAATTGACTGCTTCCTCTATGACCCCGGTAGGATTGTGCATCGATTTCAAACGAGCATACTTCTTTTCTTTCCTTAATGTAGGCTGAGTGTACTTCATTGTCTTTCCGCACCATTACTCTACCCATTTTTTCGCAGAAACCTTTGGATTGTTGCTATCTTCCTCTCGGAGTCGATAGAAGTCATCAAACAAATGCTCACAAGTTTGGGGAAGAAACCTTCTCTCCTTGTCGTACATGCCTTTAAGCTCTTCAAAATTTGGCACAACTTCCTTGTAAGGAGATCCTGTTATAGGCAGACTGTTGATCTTATATAAATTCCAAAGTGATATGGATAGTTATCCAGCAGAGGTAAGCATTGTATTGGTAACAGGGCACCATGCCTCACAGAAAGCCGGCATGATATTTGTCTTACGGTCATATGTGAAGAGTGAAGCATATACGTCGTCATAAATTCTTGCACCCTCCAGGGTCAAGAGACACCTACTTAAGACGTCTTCTGCCCATTCCCAGTAGCCAGGAACATAATGAAATTCACCGCCGAACGGCAAATCATTGCCTCAATAAATTTCCTTGTTAATAATTCGACGCCCCAGGCATGGTAAGGTACTCGCGACATTCCAAGCATGATGATTAGTGGTGCAAAGCATCCATGTCTTGGGAGGACGACTATCGTATTGAAGTGTCTAGTCTGCCAAATAAGGTGGGTCCCTTAAAGGTACTCATAAAGCTGCAACATAATGGCCGACTAGTGACCTATCAACTGGTAACCTTGTCTCCACCTTGCTTCCCTTATGGTCCGAAATAATGAGGCATTGTAAATTAGAGGAAGAAACTCTTGAGTCTTTGAAGTAAACCATGTTTAGACTTCAAAAAAGAGAAAAATGTTTATTAGCACTTAACTTAGAAATTTAATAGTCATGACCTTAAATTCATAATATAATGTGTCATTTCTAAAGACTAATCCTACCAAGCATGAAAAAGGCAAAATCTTTGGCTTGGACGGTGTAATGGTCTTTGTCACAGATAAAGAAAGTCAAATTCTCAAATAAAATGAAGTCTTTAGCTCAGACGGTGTAATGGTCTTCATTTCAGACAATAAATCTTCGGCTTAGACGGTGTAATGATCTTTGCCTAAGATAAAACAAATCTTTGGCTCAGACGGTGTAATGGTATATGCCTCAGATAAAATGAAGTTAAATCTTCAAACAAGATGAAGTCATTAGCTTAGACGATGTAATGGTATTCTCTTTAAATAAAATGAAGTCTTTAGTTCAGAAGTTATGATCTTCACTTCAGACAAAAAAAAAATCTTTGGCTCAGACGGAGTAAGGGTCTTCGCCTCAGATAAAGTCAAGTCAAATTTTCAAATAAAATCTTTGGCTTAGATAGTGTAATGGTCTTTTCTACCGATAAAAAAAGTCAAGTTTTCAAATAAAATGAAGTCTTTAGCTCAGACGGTGTAATGGTCTTTGCTTCAGACAATAAATCTTCGGCTTAGACGGTGTAATGATCTTTGCCTAAGATAAAAAATAAATCTTTGATCAGACGGTGTAATGGTCTATGCCTCAGATAAAATGAAGTTAAATCTTCAAACAAGATGAGGTCATTAGCTTAGACGGTGTAATATTCTTCGCTTCAAATAAAATGAAGTCTTTAGCTCAGACGGTGTTATGATCTTCGCTTAAGATAAAATAAAAAAAATCTTTGGCTCAGACGGAGTAAAGGTCTTTGCCTCAGATAAAGTCAAGTCAAAATTTCAAATAAAATCTTTGGCTTAGACGGTGTAATGGTCTTCGCCTTCGAATAAAGTAAGGTCAAATCTTAAAAAACAAAAAAAAAAAATCTTTGGCTTAGACGGTGTAATCGTCTTCACTTTTTTTTAAAAAAAAAAATGTGTCTTCCACCTGACATGGTGTAAAGTCTTCGCCTTGTTCAAAATAATGTCTTCGTCTTGAATGAAGTAACTTTTTTGCCAACATGAGTAAATCTCGTGTGGGTAAATTCGCACAGAGTTCTACGGATACTGATCTCGACTACAATGTCGTTTATAATGGAACTAATCTTTCATTATCTTGCACTACATACTAGTTTGCTACTTCAATCACAGGAAGACAAAAAAAAAAGAGCCAATAAAAGGAGCTAAGACAATTAAAAGAAGGTTTCAATGTTATCAATAGAAAGTTGGCAAGGATCGTCTCCGTGAGTATTACATGCAGTTATTACTATAGCAGCAAGTTTTCAGAGCAAGATGGACCAACAGTTAAAGGAATACCATGCATAAAGTGAATAAAAAAAACTATTACCACAATGGGTCTCTACTGGAAACAAGTGATACGCCATAAGATATATAGACCCGTGTCTTACATGGATGTTGTAAAGAGATCTTCTAGTCAATTTAGATGTGTATAAGCTTTTGTCTTCTAAAAAGGAAAAGATTTAACGATATCTCTAAAAATAGGAGGTGCCAGCACAGAATAATTATCTGTCCCCAACGGAGTCAGATTAATTAGGAGTCCTACATGGACTAGTCTAGATGGTAATCTAGTTGAATTCAAAACTAATCTCAAATGCCAACTCTCCGTGTTAAATGACGTACTTGTGGAATGTCAAGAAAAAAAAAAAATTCCTAACAAATTAAGGGAAAGAGAATGTCGTCCTTTTGCATAAAATATGGTTTTCAAATGCTGTATACAAATGATAGTGATTAAGCTTACTCATTTGCTTAGGATCCATGACTTAAATATTATTATTTTAATGTTTAAGTATGAATTAAAAAGTAAATGCCACTAGTAATGACAAACAAATTATATTGTATACTTTAGAAGGAAATTGATGTGACTAATCTTATGTGCTTAGGCATCATTGACAAAGTTCCATTAGATTTTTCTCTTAAATGGATGAACATCATTGGTACTTCAAGACTGATCTTCAAAGGCCAACTACAATGAGCCTTGAAGTAGGGGGCATTTGTAAGCATTTAAATTTTATTAGATTTAAATCCAAAAAAATAATTTAGACCATATTAAATTTAAGATATTAGTCCAAACAAATATTTTGGCTAGTAATTTGGGCTAATTATTTAAATTCAATACATGTGTTGGGCTAATTCATTTAATTGGACTACAAATTAAATAATAAGCCCACTTCATTAGCCCAAGGTCCAAATGGATATTAGCCCTTTTTAAAGCCCAGACTCATGCCACGTGTCAAGTGATGTGGCAATCCAAGTCAAAAGAACGAGCCAATAAAATCAAGACACGTGTCAAATGATGTGGCGATCCAAAACCAAATAAATGAGCCAAAGAAATCGTGCCACGTGTCAAGAAGGGGGTGGAAATCCAAGTGAAATAAACAACCAATGGAGTAGTGCCAAGTGTCTAGAAGGTATTGGTCAGTTCAAACGGACCAATCAAATCGCAGAGCCACACCACTCCATACAACTATAAATAGGGGTTTTCATAAAATTAGAAGACACCAGAAGTGAAAACAAGAAGCAAGCAGAGAGCTCGCGGATCAACAACAATTATTTCTCTACAATCTACAAGTTCAAGCACTCAAGCTACAAGTTCAAGTTCAAGATCAAGAACGAAGCCAAATAAAATACCAAGGCGTTCAAAATCAAATTACTTGTTCTTAATCAAATTCAAATTCAAGTTCAAGAAGGAGATTCAAGATCAAGTTTTACAAGCCCTTGAATCAAATCAAAGTCAAGCTCATTAAGATACTTTACATTCTTGAAGAATCAGAGGAATACCATAGAGATTGTAACACTTTTATTTATTGAAATCAAACACTACATTTGTTACGCAATTTTTTAGTCTTGATTATCTATTTTTCTCGACGCGAAAATTTGTTGTTACACTTGATATTCGTACGAACCTATTTAATTGGAAATACAAAAAAAATAAAAAAAATATTATACCTATTTTTTTGTTTTGGCGTTACTGTACTTGGAGGGAGCAACGACACACCTACAAGAGTTAGGGAAGCTTCCAAAGTTGGAGCGCTGATCCAATGGGCAAATGTAGTTTTGTTGAAGAATAACCGACTCGTTTAGGTTGGGCTATCTTTAAGAAAAACAGGGAGAACTAACCTAAATAGCCACCTATTTAGTATTTTAAATTAAAATAGCATATATATATATATATATATATATATATATATATATATATATATACTAGAAAAAGTAAATAATGAATTCGAGCGGCTATTCTTATAAAAAGGAAAATCTATGTGGTATGCCCACTGGAAACACCAGTTAACACCATATACAATTACATTATTAATTTACCCTCCACACGTGCTTTATAAATTCATTTTACCCTTTATACCTACTGTATTTCAAAACTAAATTTTGTGTATTCTAAATTAGAATAATGTGTTTTGTATGGTTTGGATCCTGTATTCCAAATTAGAATATTGTAGTATATTCGGTTTGAATACTGTATTTTAAATTAAATTATTAATGTATGTTTGATTTGAATATTGTATTCCAAATTAAAAAATTGTGATATATTTGGTTTGGATCTTGTATTCCAAATTAAAAAAATTATGGTATACTTGGTTTGGGTACTATAATTCAAATTAGAATACTGTAGTATGTTTTAAAAAAAAAAGAGAGAAGAAAGGTAGAGGAAATTGCACACCACTCATATTTCTATTGGGCTGTATACAGAGTGTCTATGTACACAATATGAACATATCTTATGTCACGCCCCGAAATCCCACCATCGGGCCGTGATGGCGTCTAACATTGAACCCGCTAGACAAGCTAACGTGTATAGATAAACTAGCATATTAACATCAATGTATTAGGATAAACTAAACAGTTCACAATTTAACAGAGAAAATAAATATGGTTTCAAGCTAAATAAGGACAACATAATACAACAACGCAAAATTTTTCCCAAAACCTGGAGTCACAAACTCACGAACTGTCTATAAGAGTGCTAAATATAAGTCTGGAAGGAAATACATGTCTGCCTCTGAAGCTAGAGGAAAAATAAGACAGAATCGAAGACAACAGGGATGGAAGAGACGCCAAGGCCCACGAACGCCAACGGGTATACCTTGAAGCCTATGTGATAAGATGGAAGACACTCCCACTAATGATGTTCTCCGGGTCCGGCTGCGTAATCTGCACAACATAAAGAAGTGCAGGTGTAACATCAGTATAACTGACCCCATGTACTGGTAAGTGCCTAGCCTAACCTCGGCGAAATAGTGACGAGGCTAGAACCAGACTACCAAATAAACCTGTGCAGTTCAAATAAATATATATACGTATATACAAAAGATAAGAAATATAGGGAGAAGCAATTTATAAAGGAAGGGGAACATGCTGTGGGGAGATAACAGTTTCATATAAGAAATCTCAATAAGGAAAAGAACAACAAAACCAGCATATCAATAAGGACAAGGAATCACAAATTTGCATGGCATCACCCTTCGTGCTTTTACTCTCGTCCTCACTATGAAATGTATAATGTAAATGATGTAAATCATGGCACGGCATCACCCTTCGTGCTTTTAATCACTTTCCTTACTGTATAATCAATGAATATCGGTACGGAATGGTACATCGTACGACACGGCATCACCCTTCATGCTTTACACTCTTTCCTCACAATGTCAAATAATGCACGACATCACCCTTCGTGCTTTAGCACTCTTCCTCACCCAAACATCAAATCACAAACAAGGGCAAGGGAGTAAACAGAATAGAAATAATAACTCCGGCAAGGGAACAATATCAAAAAATACACGGCATCACCCTTCGTGCTTTAACACTCTTCCTCACAATATCAAACAGTGCACGACATCACCCTTCGTGCTTTAACACTTTTCCTCACCCAAACAATAATCACAAACAAGGGCAAGGGAGTAAGCAGAATAAAACAGAAATTCCGGCAAGGGAACATCAATTAAATAATTAAATTCCGGCAAGGGAAGATCAATTTAACAATTAAATCCCGGCAAGGGAACATCAATTAAACAATTAAATCCCGGCAAGGGAACAATAATAGTAATCTCAACATCCCAATAAGGGAGACAATATAAAAAACAACAATGACCCGACAACAGTATATATATATATATATTTTTGTAGCTCTTTCTCTTTCCTTCACTTCATTTCATAATTTACTCTATTACTTGAGCCGA
Organism: Nicotiana paniculata; assembly: GCA_005239505.1. Classification (NCBI taxonomy): domain Eukaryota; kingdom Viridiplantae; phylum Streptophyta; class Magnoliopsida; order Solanales; family Solanaceae; genus Nicotiana; species Nicotiana paniculata. The sequence continues at coordinate 63,971 of ML308931.1, read as the reverse complement.
TGCTCCAAAGGATACAATTATCTCATATATCTTCATCATTCGTGTTACAATCTGAGCCAATGCTCCAACAGAGTTTAAAGGTCACAATTCCCTTCAGATTTTCATCACAACATATAGAAATCATCAATTAAACATGGAAATTACCAATTAATCAGAATATTCACAATATAAGGACTCACGGTCATGCTAGACACCAATGTATAGATACTCGTCACCATGCCTATACATCGTATTTGACAATTAGCAAGTAGCAAATTATACTCAACTCCTATTCCCTCAAGCTAAGGTTCGACCAAACACTTACCTCGGGTCCGAAGTATAGCAATCAACCCGAAACCACACGTTTGCCACGAGTATCTGACTCCAAATGGCCCAACTCTATTCAAATAAATTTCATACCGTAAATAACATCTCATTCACTGATTCTACTATTAAATTTAAGGTTACGACGCGAAATTAGGTGAAATGACAAAAATGCCCCTCAGGCCAGCATCTCTGAGTCAGGTAAATTTTACATTTTCAGAACCCTCGTACTCTCACGAGTCTAGCCATATAAGAACCTCTCAAATCGGAGGTCAATCACCCACTCAAATCCCAATTTTTGAAAAAGCCAAGTTCTACCCAAAACACCCAATTTCACCCATGGAAATCCCTGATTTTTAAGTTGAAAACATGTTAAATGATGTTAATGATTGAAAGAATGAATAAAAACCAGCTTACAACTGATTTGGAAGAGTCTTGTTCTTGGAAAAATTGCCTAAGACTTTTTGAGTTTGAGAAAATATGAAATATGAAGTAAAAATTCGATTTTGTACAGTGCAGGCTACTGGTTGGCATGAGAATTGCAAATAGGGGTTCAAATTGCGAACCCTTCAGACATTCCCAGCCTTCGCATTTGCGAACCTCTTGGTCGCATTTGCGATCAGGCCTGCCCAGTTATACCTTCGCATTTGCGAACCTCTTGGTCGCATTTGCGATCATGCCTGCCCAGACCAACCTTCGCATTTGCGATGAGTAGCTCGCATTTGCGATGCTGGCTTTGCAAATGCGAAACCTGCAGATCAATCACACTAGCAGTTCCCAAGTCCAAAAATGAAGTCCGTGGCCTATCCCAAACTCACCCGAGCCTTCGGGGCTCCAAACCAAATACACACACTACCTCAAAAACATCCTATGAACTTATCTGTGCGAATTAATTGCCAAAATAACATCATATACATCGAATTAAACCTCAAAATCCATGAATTTTTATCAAATTTCATAAAACATCAAATTTTCCAATTTTTTGTCGAAACACGTCAAATGAAATCCGTTTTCAACCAAACTTTACCGAAAGTGCCTAAACCATATATAAGACCTGTACCGGGCGCCGAAACCAAAATACGGGCCCGATACCATCACTTTCTAATCAGAATTCATTTTTAATTTCCTTAAATATTTTCAGAAAATAATTTTACTCAAAAATTCATTTCTCGGGCTTGGGACCTCGGAATTCGATTTCGGGCATACGCCCAAGTCCCATATTTCACTAGGGACCCTCCAGGACCGTCAAATCACGGGTCCGGGTCCGTTTACCTAAAATATTGACCGAAGTCAAATTTATTCATTTTAATATCAAATCTTAGCATATTTTTTTTATAGAATTTCGTATTTAAGCTGTCCGGCTATGCGCCCGGACTGCACACGCAAATCGAGGAAACTACATATAAGGTTTTCAAGGCCTCGGAAGTACGGAATGGGTAATAAAATAGGTGATGACCCTTTGGTCGTCACATTCTCCACCTCTAAAACAACTGTTCGTCCTCGAACGGACAGAAGAAGGAAGTACCTGAGTCGGGGAATAAATGAGGGTAACGGCTCCGCATATCGGACTCGGACTCCCAGGTCGATGCCTCAGGAGGCTGACCTCTCCACTGAATACGAACATAAGGGAAACTCTTGGATCTCAACTGACGAATCTATCGGTCTAGAATAGCTACCGGCTCCTCCTCATAAGATAAGTCCTTGTCCAAATGGACAGTGCTGAAATCTAACGCGTGGGCTGGATCGCCGTGATACCTTCGAAGCATGGACACATGAAAACTGGGTGTACAGCTGATAAGCTAGGTGGCAATGCAAGTCTATAAGCCACCTCTCCCAGTCAATCAAGAATCTCAAACGGACCAATGAACCTAGGTCTAAGCTTGCCCTTCTTCCCAAATCTCATCACGCCCTTCATAGGCAACACTCGGAGCAATACTCGCTCACCAACCATAAAAGCCACATTTCGAGCCTTGTGATCTGCATAACTCTTTTTCCTGGAATGAGCTGTACGAAGCCTATCCTGAATGATCCTGACCTTGTCCAAGGCCTCCTGAACCAAATCTGTACCCAACAACCGAGTCTCTCCCGGCTCAAACCATCCAACCAGGGATCGACACCGCCTACCATATAAAGCCTCATAAGGAGCCATCTGGATACTCGACTGGTAGCTGTTGTTGTAGGCAAACTCTGCTAAAGGCAAGAACTGATCCTATGATCCTCCAAAGTCAATAACACAAGCTCGGAGCATATCCTCCAGTATCTGAATAGTCCGCTGGGACTGTCCATCCGTCTGAGGATGAAATGCTGTACTCAACTCAACCTGGTAATCGGGGCTACAATAGATGAGAACCCCTCCACCAACCGACGATAGTAACTTGCCAATCCCAAGAAACTCCGAATCTCTGTAGCTGATGCTGGTCTAAGCCAGTTCTTGACTGCCTCAATCTTTTTCGAGTCAACCTGAATACCCTCTGCTGATATGACATGACCCAGGAATGCAACTGAACTCAACCAGAACCCACACTTCGAAAACTTTGCATATAGCTGGCTATCCTTCAGAGTTTGAAGAAGCACTCTAAGATGTTGCTCGTGCTCATCCTAGATGCGGGAGTATATCAATATATCATCAATGAAGACTATCATGAACGAGTCCAAATAAGGCCTGAACACTCGGTTCATCAAATCCATAAAAGCTGCTGAGGCATTTGTCAACCCAAACGACATGACTAAAAACCCGTAATGCCCATACCGAGTGCGGAAAGCTGTCTTAGGGACATCAGATGCCCAAATCCTCAACTGATGGTAGCTAGATCTCAAGTATATCTTTCTAAATACCTTAGCACACTGAATCTGATAGAACAAATCATCAATCATCAGCAGTGGATACTTATTCTTGATTGTAACCTTGTTCAATTGCCGGTAATCAATGCACATCCTCATCGAACCATCCTTTTTCTTCACACACAATACTGGAGCACCCCAAGGAGAAACACTAGGTCTAATGAAACCCTTCCCAAGCAAATCCTGCAACTGTTCCTTCAACTCTTTCAACTCTGGCGGGGGGCCATGATTCGGCGGAATAGAAATGGGCTGGGTGCCCGGAGTTAGATCAATGCAGAAATCAATGTCCCTGTCGGGTGGCATCCCCGGTAGGTCTGAAGGGAAGACCTCAGGAAACTCACGAACCACGGGTACCGAATCAATAGAGGGAACCTCAACACTGGAATCACACACATAAACCAAATAAGCCAAACACCCCTTCTCGACCATATGTCGAGCCTTCACGTACGAAATAACACTGCGGGTAGAATGACCAGGAGTTCCTTTCCACTCCAAACGGGGCAAATCTGGCAAATCTAAGGTCACCGTCTTGGCATGACGATCCAAGATGGCATGACATGGGGATAACCAGTCCATCTCCAATATAACATCAAAGTCGACCATACCTAAAAGCAACAAATCAACACGAGTCTCAAGAACCCCAATCAACACAACAAAAGAACGATGGACTCGATCGACCACGATAGATCACCCATCGGTGTAGATACATAAACATGAACACTCAGTGGATCACTAGGCATGACCAGGTATGGTGCAAAATAAGAGGACACATACGAATACGTAGACCCTGGATCAAATAGCAATGAAGCATCTCTATCATAAACCCGAATAGTACCTATAATGACTGCATCTAAAGACTCAGCCTCTGGCCTGGCTGGAAGAGCATAACATCGGGGCTGGGCCCCACCACCCTGAACCACATCTCTGGGACGGCCGGCTGCTGGCTGGCCTCCACCTCTGGCGGCCTGAGCTCCACCTCTATGACAACTATCCCCACCTCTAGCTGGCTGGGCATGCTGTGGAACGCCTGGTGCCTGCACCATGGCACGAGAACCCTGATGCTGTGAACTACCTGATGCTCGAGGGAAAAATCTGGAAAGGTGACCCAGATCGTCACAAGTGTAACAAGACCTCAGCTACTGAGGGAACTGAATCTGACCCTGTCGACCTGAATGACCACCTCGAAAACTCTGATGCGGCGGTGCACTGATGGGAGCTGGTGGCGCACTGTAAGGCTGCTGATCAGAATAGTGCGTCTGATACCCACGACCACCTGAAGTACCATGGGAAACTTGAAGAGCTGACTGAAAAAGTCTGGGAGGATGACCTCTACCTGAAGAATCCCTGTCCCCAGATGAGGCTCCACTGAAACGACCGAAATGATGGGGCCTCCTATAAGCCCCCTGACCACCACCCTGTGACAGAATCATCTCAATCCTCCTGACCACATTGGTCGCATCCTGGAACGATATATCTGTACCTGACTCTCTAGCCATCTGAAGTCTGATAGGCCGGGCCAATCCCTCAATAAATCTCCAAACCCTCTCCCTATCCGTGGGAAGTACCATAAGAGCATGTCGGGCTAGAGTGATGAACCTGGTCTCGTACTGAGTGACGAACATGGATCCCTGCTCGCTCAAACTGCCTCCGAAGGTCCTCTCTATGAGTAATGGGAAGGAACTTCCCCAAAAATACCTCTGAGAACTGAGTCCAAGTCAAAGGTGTAGATCCAGCTGGTGTGGCTAGGCAATAGTCTCTCCACCAACATTTGGCTGCGCCCGATAACCGAAAGGTAGCGAAGTCAACCCCGTTAGACTCCACTATGCCCGTATTCCGAAGAACCTTATGGCAGATGTCCAAATAATCCTGGGGGTCCTCTGATGGTGAACCGGTGTAAGTAGCAGTAAATAACTTAGTGAACCTGTCCAGTCTCCACAAAGCATCTGCTAACATAGGTGCTCCCTCTACTACCGGCGCTGCAATACCTGGATGAGCTACTCCGGCTGGCTGAGGTGCCAGAGTCTGAAACTGTGGAGCTAGCTGCTCTAGCACGCGGGCGCAAGGAGTCTACGCACCTCCCCTAGCTTGAGAGATGGCTGGTGCAGTAGGAAGAAGTCCCGCTTGTGCTACACTCTCCATGAGTCCGACTAGACGGACAAGGGCATCCTGAAGCACTGGGGTAGCTATGAACCCCTCTGGGACCTGAGCTGGTCCAACTGGGACTGCCGGAACTGGGACCTCCTCATCAGACTCGACCTGAGGGTCCTCCACTGGGGCTGTTGCTCTAGGCTGAGCCCGGCCCCGGCCTCGGCCTCTAGCACGGCCTCGTCCTCGACCTCGACCCCGAGTAGGAGCTGTAGCAGGAGTGTCAGGCTGCTGGGCGGAACCAAGGGAAGCATGCGTCCTCGCCATCTGCGAGAGAATAGAATAGAAACTCAATCAGTACTCAGAATTCATAGCGCACGACAGAGAAGAAAAGAAATATGGAGTCATCCTAACTTTGCAGCCTCTGGGGGTTAAATACATACGTCTCTGTACCGATCCCTTAGACTCTACCAAGTTGTCTGTGAGTTGTGAGATCTGAGTAACCTAGAGCTATGATACCAACTTGTCACGCCCCGAAATCCCATCATCGGACCGTGATGGCGTCTAACGTTGAACCCGCTAGACAAACCAACGTGTATAGATAAACTAGCATATTAACATCAATTTAATAGGATAAACTAAACGGTTCACAATTTAACAGCGAAAATAAATATGGTTTCAAGCTAAATAAGGACAACAGAATACAACAACGCGTAAATTTTCCCAAAACCTGGAGTCACAAACTCACAAACTGTCTATAAGAGTGCTAAATACAAGTCTGGAAGGAAATACATGTCTGCCTCTGAAGCTAGAGGAAAAATAAGACAGAATCGAAGACAAAAGGGATGGAAGAGACGCCAAGGCCCACAAACGCCAGCGAGTATACCTTGAAGCCTCTATGATAAGTTGGAAGACACTCCCACTAATGATGTCCTCCGGGTCCGGCTGCGTAATCTGCACAACATAAAGAAGTGCAGGTGTAGCATCAGTACAACCGACCCCATGTACTGGTAAGTGCCTAGCCTAACCTCGACGAAGTAGTGACGAGGCTAGAACCAGACTACCAAATAAACCTGTGCAGTTCAAATAAATAAATATACGTATATACAACGGATAAGAAATATATGGAGAAGAAATTTATAAAGGAAGGGGAACATGCTGTGGGGAGATAACAATTTCATATAAGAAATCTCAATAAGGAAAAGAACAACAAAACCAGTATATCAATAAGGACAAGGAATGACAAACTTGCACGACATCACCCTTCGTGCTTTTACTCTCTTTCCTCACTATATAATCAATGAATATCGGTACGGAATGGTACATCGTACGACAAGGCATCACCCTTCGTGATTTACACTCTTTCCTCACAATGTCAAACAATGCACGACATACCCTTCGTGCTTTAGCACTCTTCCTCACCCAAACAACAAATTACAAACAAGGGCAAGGGAGTAAACAGAATAGAAATAATAACTCCGGCAAGGGAACAATATCAAACAATGCACGACATCACCCTTCGTGGTTTAAAACTCTTCCTCACAAGATCAAACAGTGCACGGCATCACCCTTCGTGCTTTAACACTCTTCCTCACCCAAACAACAATCACAAACAAGGGCAAGGGAGTAAGCAGAATAAAACAGAAATCCCGGCAAGCAAACATCAATTAAATAATTAAATACCGGCAAGGGAACATCAATTAAAAAATTAAATCCCGGCAAGGAAACAATAACAGTAATCTCAACACCCCAATAAGGGAGACAATGTCAAAAGCAACAATGACCTGGCAAGGGTATATTTTTTTTTGTAGCTCTTTTTCTTTCCTTCACTTCATTTCATAATTTACTCTATTACTTGAACCGATGCTCCAAAGGATACAATTATCTCATATAGCTTCATCATTCGTGTTACAATCTGAGCCAATGCTCCAACAGAGTTTAAAGGTCACAATTCCCTTCAGATTTTCTTCACAACATATAGAAATCATCAATTAAACATGGAAATTACCACAAAATCAGAATATTCACAATATAAGGACTCACGGTCATGCTAGACACCAATGTATAGATACTCGTCACCATGCTTATACATCGTATTTGACAATTAGCAAGTAGCAAATTATACTCAACTCCTATTCCCTCAAGCTAAGGTTAGACCAAACACTTACCTCGGGTCCGAAGTATAGCAATCAACCCGAAACCACACGTTTGCCACGAGTATCTGACTCCAAATGGCCCAACTCTATTCAAATAAATTTCATACCGTAAATAACATCTCATGCACTGATTCCACTATTAAATTTAAGGTTACAGCGCGAAATTAGGTGAAATGACAAAAATGCCCCTTAGGCCAGCATCTCGGAGTCGGGTAAATTTTACATTTTCAGAATCCTCGTACTATCACGAGTCTAGCCATATAAGAACCTCTCAAATCGGAGGTCAATCACCCACTCAAATCCCAATTTTTGAAAAACTCAAGTTCTACCCAAAACACCCAATTTCACCCTTGGAAATCCCTGATTTTTAAGTTGAAAACATGTTAAATGATTTTAATGATTGAAAGAAATGAGTAAAAACCAACTTACAACTGATTTGGAAGAGTCTTGTTCTTGGAAAAATTGTCTAAGAGAGTTTGAGTTTGAGAAAATATGAAATATGAAGTAAAAATTCGGTTTTGTACAGTGCAGGCAACTGGTTGGCATGGGAATTGCGAACAGGGGTTCGAAATTACGAACCCTTCAGACATTCCCAGCCTTCGCATTTGCGAACCTCTTGGTCGCATTTGCGATCAAGCTTGCCTAGCTATACCTTCGCATTTGCGAACCTCTTGGTCGCATTTGCAATCATGCCTGCCCAGAACAACCTTCGCATTTGCGATGAGTAGCTCGCATTTGTGATGCTGGCTTCGCAAATGCGAAGCCTGCAGATCAGTCACACCAGCAGTTCCCAAGTCCAAAAATGAAGTCTGTGGCCTATCCAAAACTTACCCGAGCCCTCGGGGCTCCAAACCAAATACAAACACTACCTAAAAAATATCCTATGAACTTACCCGTGCGATGAAATCGCCAAAATAACATCATATACATCGAATTAAACCTCAAAATCCATGAATTTTTATCAAATTTCATAAAACATCAAATTTTCCATTTTATTTGTCTGGAACACGTCAAATGAAATCCGTTTTCAACCAAACTTTACGGAAAGTGCCTAAACCATATATAAGACCTGTACCGGGCGCCGGAACAAATACGGGCCCGATACCATCACTTTCTAATCAGATTTCATTTTCAATTTCCTTAAATATTTTCAGAAAACAGTTTTACTCAAAAATTCATTTCTCGGGCTTGAGACCTCGGAATTCGATTCCGGGCATACGCCGAAGTCCCATATTTCCCTACGGACCCTCTGGGCCCGTTTGCCCAAAATGTCGACCGAAGTCAAATTTATTCATTTTAATATCAAATCTTAGTATTTTTTTACAGAATTTTATATTTAAGCTGTCCGGTTATGCGCCCAGACTGCACACGCAAATCAAGGCAACTACAGATGAGGTTTTCTAGGTCTCGAAAGTACGGAATGGGTAATATAATAGGTGATGACCCTTTGGGTCGTCACATCTTATTCTTAAATGTAGAGCTTGATTTTAGAGTAAGTCTTTCAATAGATGATGGGCATATCTTGTCTGATCTGATTTGGTGAGCTGAAAGTGCATCTAGGAAAATATGATGTGATCTGATTTGGTGAACTGAAAGTGCATCTTTTATGTCTTTCATTTGTAGAGATATCTTTCTCTCTGATATGCCCCTACAAGATGGAGGAGCGATCAACGATGCCAATCTTGGAGTAGAAAAAACCGAAGTGATTAGGAGATAGAGGCTTGTTCAGTGTCAGCAAGCTGATTCTTTGTGTTAACATGTGGTACACACAATTTGTTCCTTTAAATTAAAGAGCACACAAAATAATAGTCGATCTTTATGTGCTTCATATGAGAGTGGAAGATGGGATTAGCATAGAGGCATGTGGCACCAAGGTTGTAACAATAGATCACTGGGACTTATGAGAGAGCGATGAAAAGTTCAAGTAAAGGATTCTTAATCCAACACATTTCAGCAACAATAGAAGCAACTGAGCGGTATTCTGGTTCAATGGAGGAACGAGCTACAACTTTTTGCTTTTTTGAACCTAAGTTTGGGGTACGACCCAGATAGATTATATGTGTACTTGTGGGTGTCCGATCACCTTTATTGACTGCCCAATCAATATCAGAGAAGTCATGAAATTCAATTGTAAGGAGCGGTTAATAAGAACACAAAGATAGTTGTATCACGAAGATAACACATCACACATTTCAAGGCAACTAGATGATTTTTAGCAAAACGACCTGAACATTCAGATAACTTGTAACAAACCAAAGATTACACCCAAACCAAGTGATTGTATTAACTCACCAAACGGAATAACCAATGTCCATAGAACAATAGAAAACAACATTGAAGGAAATAAAGACGAGATGAGAAAAGAAACTGCAACAGGAAGCTAAGAAGAAAGGGGATGAGATAGAGATCTAGAAGAGTAAATGAGAAGCACATACTTGAGCCGAAACTTCAACATAATTCGCATATCCCTTTTGCAACACCTAATTCTCTTTTAAATAGCTCGATTGTTCTCCCTTTCCCCGGATCCACTCCCAATCAACACTCAACAATGAGTGGAAGAGGTTGTTGGAAGAATAGTACCCAACTATAAGTTGGGGTCAAATGTGTGTGTTAGAGTGTACACTTGATGAGTGTAGAAGAAATAGCTTAAATATGCTTCCGAAATAGCTTAAATACACTTCCAAACAAGATGGTTTTGCAAATTATTTCTACAATCTATAGTAATAGTGATTAGCTAGAGAATTGAAACTAGAGATTGATAAATTATTTTTGGTTGTTTTCAAATAGATAAAAAACCTAGGGATGTAACCTTCACCTAGGTGTTAGCCTAATAGGTTAATTATCGTAACACTTGGTTTAGTAGCCAGAGTGTATTATAGCTCTCAACTCTAAGTCACTCACTCAATATCTCTTGGTGATAGAGTGATTTTTCCCAATTTTTCTTTCTCAAGCCCAAATAGGTATCAAGCCAAATAGTGATATGAACTCAAGTCGGGTTTTTCCTATCTCCAGTTCAAACCTTTTAATTAGGCTAGTCAAGACCTTAACTAGTCCAATTTCTTATTAGCTATGTTTTTCTAGACTAGGTCCCCCTTTTTCAAGTAAAGACCAAGTCAAAAAGGCATGAATTAATATTTGCAACCATTAATTCTAAAATTATAGCATGAAAAAGGCTAAATAACAAACACCCAATCATAAACAAGTATTAGATTAATTATCCATAAGGTTTACACACTAGGATTGAGTCACAATTTTAGTAAATATCTAGCTACTCGTAATGGAATTAGAAGAAAATAAAGAATAAACACAAATTAAAGCCATAATAATAATAATTTAAAATGACAAACTAATGTGTTTTTAACCCAAATTGATCACAAGTTACCAAAAGTGGTAAACTACAATGATTGCAGCTCAAAAATTTTCAAAATTTGACTTAAAAAAGTGATTCCGGTCTATTTATAGTGGCCCAAAATTCACTGACAAAAATGCACTCCGGGAGGTTCTGCGGCCGCACAATTCCATGTGTGGTCCTCACTTTGCTCAATTCTGCAGGTTGAGGGATTCTGCAGTAGCACAATTTGATATGCGACTGCACTTTATCTTCTGCAACCGTAGAATTCCATGGTCCTCACTTCTGGCAAGGCTTCATGCTTGGTCGTTTTGCACACCCTATGAACCTTTTGAATTCTTGTTAGTGCGACCATGTTTTTTGGCCGCAAAAATTGTGTATTGTCCATGCTTTTCTTCAATCAACTTCTGATCTTCAACACTAGATCTACGGTCGCAGAGAATTTTGTGGTTCGCGCTTTCTTCTGCGACCGCATAAATACTGCTGTGGATCGCACTTTTAGCCTGCTGCGCTTCTTCATGCCTTGTGATATGGAACACTCCTTTTTGAGTTGAATTCTTCATTAGAGTCCAATTCTCCAATATTCCTGTAATTTTCACACTTTCATTAGTTTTGAGAACATAAATCAACACTTTTAGACTAATACTAAATGCAAGAAGGTACTAATAATTGGTTAAAATCCACACTTATCAACTCCCCCAAATTTTAGTCTTTTCTTATCCTCAAGAAAATAGATTAGTTCCCACCTCCTCAGAGTGAAAGTTCATTTCAGAGAGTCAATGGTAAGCCATTCATGAATAACATATTATCAACAAGGTGAGAAATCACATATTATGCACATATAGTTCTAATGCGACATTTGATCTTCAAGAATTTACTTTACTCATCAAGGACTGTTGTTCTATCATGTAGATCACGGTGGACTCCAAACTCTTCCTCCTCTACCTTCCATTTTCCAAGCTCACTTCAAGAGTTAGAACTCAGTCTTTAGATCAATGAAAGGTACACCCTTCTCTCACAAAAAATGTCACAAGTAAGGCTTCAAGTATAGGCTTGCCCCTCATGTAGATCACCACTAATGTAAGCTTACTCGGTTCAAAATTGAGTAGGACTTCTTTGGGGTTGTAATGAAGGCTTTTGAATTGGGGGTAGGATGTCATATGGGTAAGTGGTTACACATTTCCTTAAACACTCGATATTTCATTTCTTTGCTCGCATTTACCAACTATTAGAGGCATTCACTTCTTTTTCTTGGAGGCTAGATAGACTTGACATTACTCTTTCTTGTTCATTTCATTCTTTTTCTCCCTTGATACTCATGCTTTGTATAATTACCTTTTTTTTATTTCATCAACCCTCTTTTTTATTCTCTTTTTGGCATTTTCTTTTTGTTATTTTTCTTTTGTTGCCTTATATTTTCATAGAGATAATTTCTTTTCTCTTTTTTGGTGCCTTGATACCTCTTTCAAATTTCTCAACTCTTCCCTCAAACTTATGCCTCAATCCACTTATTTCACAAGAGTGTTAAGGAAGGTCCGAGTGCCAAGAGAGGACTACGACAAAAACGGATAAAGACTTATATCATGGTTACCAAATGAGAAATGATAAAGGCTCAAAGGGGTTTGACTAGGAATAACAACATTGGTTGGCAATAGAAGGCTCAAACAGACCAACAAAAGCCTACAATAATTTCCCAAATCAAGCAAACTTAGGATTTCGATTTGAAGCACATTTGGGGCAAGTTCTAGACCATTCACACCGATACTTGGACTAGCAACAAAAAAATCACCTCACCCCTTATGCAACTAGACCATAAAAGAGGATAGAGGCTAAAGTATACAACAACCACAATCAAGTTAAAGATCACTATGTTCCAATAAACCACTCAACGATTACCAAAGTCAACTCAAGGGTCTCAAAGTCACAAACTAGAGCTATTTTATTTCAAAAATCTTATTTCACCATAAGCACGTAGCTAAGTGTGTTGGTACCAAATGAAGCATAAATCTTTTTTGAGAATGACTTGATTAGGCCTTTTATTCATTACTATTACTATTATTATTACCTAAACACAAAAACGGACTCATTCCCTTAAGAAGGTTGTCACGCCATCCATCCTCGGGAAGAGTCATACGGTTCACACGAAACTATCTTTGGAAAGAGCCGTGGCATTAAGAAAACCAAAGGCTTATTATCCACTCCCCTTCCACACTCAACAATGAGCGGAAGAGGTCGTTGGAAGAATAGCACCCAACTATGAGTTGGGGTCGATTTCCCCACAGATCTAAATGTGGGTGTTAGGGTGTACACTTGATGAGTGTAGAATAAATAGCTTAAATACGATTCTAAACAAGATGAATTGTAAATTACTTCTAAAATCTATACTAACAGTGATTAACTAGAGAATTAAAACTGGAGATTGATAAATTGTTTTGGTTGTTTTCAAATAGGTAAAAGGCCTAGGGATATAACCTTTGCTTTGGTATGTAACGACCGGACCAGTCATTTTGGGTGTATTAATGCTGATCCCTTATTTATTGCTTGCTCTATGATACGTTGTGATTATGTGACTTGCCGGGGTGTTTGGTTTTATTTTCGGGTGAGTTTCTCAGTGAAATGGGTCACATCCTATGTTGGAGCTTTAAGTTGAAAGAGTTGACCATAGTTTGCCTTTTGTGTAGACGACTTCGGAATGGAGTTTTGCTCCTATATGATGATTTTGGACTCAGGAGCATTTCTGGATGTTGATTTGGAGGTCTGTAGGTCGTTTTGGCGAGAATTGGCGAAAATTAGAAAGTTTAAGGTTCGGAAGGCTGGAAAGTTTGACCGGGAGTTGGCTATATAAATATCGGGGTCAGAATCTCATTTCAAAAGTTGAAATAGGTTCGTAATGTCAACTATGACTTTTTTGAAAAATTTGAAGTCAATCAGAGTCGTTTTTGTATGAATCGACATTAGTTTTTGAATTCGAAAGTTCATAAGTTTCTTATGCTTATATCGATGCACGATTCATGATTCTAGTGTTTCTTGATGTGATTTTACACTTTGAGCATGTTCATATGATTTTTTAGAGCTTGTTGGTATATTTGATTGAGGTCCCGAGAACCTCGGGTGTAATTCAGACCATGTTCGGCGCATTTCGGAACCTTATGGAATTGCTGAAGTTATGGTTTTTCTCAGGTCTTGTTCCTTATTTGCGTTCGCGAGAGAAGTCTCACATTCATGAAGAGATTCTGGGGAGGCATGAGGTTGTTCTTCGTGTTCGGGAAGGTGGCCACGCGTTCACGAATATAAGAGAAGTTGTTCACCGCGTTCGCGTAAGAGGGGTCGCGTTCGCGTAGGTCTGGACTCAGTGTGCATCGCGTCAGCGAGGGGTTTCTCGTGTTCGCGAAGAGGATTTTTGCAGCCGTGTATTTTTGCACATTGCGAACGCGAGGCACATTCCGCGTTCGCGAAGAGTAAATCACTGGGCAACAGATTTAAGTTTCAAAATCGAGGGTTTCTCTCAGATTTCATATTTTGGACTTAGAAAGCTCGGTGTGAGGTGAAATTTCGAGAGATTTTCTGAGGGATTATTGGGGTAAAGAATTCCTAACACGGTTTTGGTTAAATTACTCGAATCTATTTTTGTTTTTTTCATCTAATTAGGGATTTGAGTTGGAAATTTGGGGAAAAATTGGTGAAACTTCTTAGGCTAAAAATTGGGGATTTGAAAGGCTATTTGAGTAATTCTTGTTTGGTTGGACTCATTATCGATTGTGTGTTTGGATTTTATAATTTTGGTAAGGTTCCGAGACGCGGGCCCGGGTTGACTTTTTAGTTGACTTTTTTTTCTTTATAAAAATCGTAACTTTATTATTCGAATTAGTTTTCTATAGTTTATATGTATAGTATGAAGTTGTTTTAGCTAGATTCTATCCGTTCGGAGTTGGATAATCGAGGGAAAAGCCTACTAGTGAATTGATTTAGCGTGATTTGAGGTAAGTGATTTGCCTAACCTTGTGTGGGGGATTACCCCTTAGAATTTGTGTTGTTTGCGATAATTGTGATGTGTGGAAGACGTGTACACAAGGCGACGTGTGTGTACACGGGCTAAATATGGAAATTACCAGCTTTAGCTATGTAGCTTCCTTTCATGACTTAATTGAATTATTTTAACAAGTTATATTCATCATTATTAGTCGATTTTCACCTATCTACTTGTCTTATTCCCTTACATGCTAATTGCCTTTCATTTTTAATTGAATTTCTCGTTTCCTTTATTCAATATTCATTATTTGATCGTTGAACTATTTATTTGAAGTTATTAAGTCGTGGAACATCTTGTTGTTGAAATTGGTATTGATATACAAAGGTTGTGATTCACATTGAGGCAAAGTGTTAAGTTTTGAAATAATATTATATTGAGTTGTTCATTCCGACTGTTATTGTTAAAACTCTTGTGTACTTTGTGGTTGAGCCATGGGCTCTTTACTTTGAAAATATTGTATTTGTTTGTTTTCTCTGGAAAGTTGTGATATTGGGCACTTGAGGTGCGATTCATGATACGTTGTGATATTGATACACATGCAGTGGTATAATGTTTTGGGGTTAAAATGCATGCGGTGAGATAAGGTGGGCTTGATACGCATAGCTAGTAGGGGAACTACTAGAAGTCATGCGATGTGATAAGGTGGGCTAAAACGCAGGATGCTATTTCGGGAAAATGATTTTCAAAACTAAATGTAAAGGCTCCCGCGTTGATATAAGGAAAGATTGTGAGTTATTCCCGTGAATTGGGACTACGAGGCAGTACCTCGGTGGTGACCCTTGTTGATATTTCTCTATTTGCTGTACTTGTCTTTGGTTGTTTTGTTTCCTTCCGTGATGTATTATTTGATTTTATTCTGTGTAGCTAACTCTTGGTTTACTCCGTACTTGTTTCATTTCCTTATCATCATTATTATTATATTGTTAAATCTTTCGTCCCGTTTCTTATTATTTCCAGTAAGGCCTTGACCTGACCTCGTCACTACTCTACCGAGGTTAGGATTGACACTTACTGGGTACCGTTATGGTGTACTCATGCTATGCTTCTACATATATTTTTGTGCAGATCCAGATACTTCCTATCAGTCCAGGCACCAGTGAGCTGAGTTCACATTTGGAGACTTCAAGGTACACTTGCCCGCGTCCACAGACCTCGGAGTCACCTTCTATCAATTTTTACATTTTCCTTCTTTACTAGATACAGTTGTATAAGGATGACTTTGATATTGTCATAGAGTTTGTGACTTTTATTTTGCTAGATTTTGGGCAAATATGTATATACTGAGTTGTGTAGATTTTCCTCATTCTAGTTGTTGGATTTTGAGCCTTTAATTATTATTTCGGTTATCTTTGCATAAATGTTAGGCTTACCTAGTCTTAGAGACTAGGAGTTGTCACGACATCCTACGAAGGAATATTAGGCCGTGACATGGTGTTAGCCTAATGGGTTAATTACTCTAACACTTGTTTTAGTGGTCGGGGTGTATTATAGCTCTCAACTCTAAGTTACCCACTCAATACCTCTCGATTATATAGTGATATTGCCCAATTTGGCTTTCTCAAGCCCAAATGAGTATCAAGCCAAATGGTTGATATGAGCTCAAGTTGGGTTTTTCCTATCTCTAGTTCAAACACTTTAATTAGGCTAGTTAAAACCCTAACTAGTCCAATTTCTTGTTAGACACGTTTTCCTAGACTAGGTCATCTTTCTCAAGTAAAGACCAAGTCAAAATGACATGAATTAATATTTGCAACCACTAATTCTAAAATTAAAGCATGAACAAGGTGAAATAAAAAACACCCAATCATAAACAAATATTAGATTAATTATCCATAAGGTTTACACTCTAGGATTGGGTCACAACCCTAGTAAATATTAGCTACTCATAATGGAAATAGAAGAAAATAAAAAAGAAACACTAATTAAAGCCATAATAACAAATTAAAATGATAAACCAGAACCCAAATTGGTCACAAGTTACCAAAATGGTAAACTACAACGGCTACAACTCAGAATACTTCGAAACTTGATCTAAAAAAGTGATTCCTATCTATTTATAGTGGCCTAAAATTCGTTGACAAAAATATCCTCCGCAAGGTTCTGCGGCCGTGCAATTCCATGTGCGGTCCGCACTCTGCTCGAGTCTTCAGGTTGAGGGATTCTACAGCCGCACAATTTGATCTGTTGTTGCACTTCAGCTTCTGCGGCTGCACAGTTCCATGTGCGGTCCGCACTTTTGGATATGCTTCACTCTTGGTCATTCTGCACACTCTCTGTACTTTTTGAATTCTTGTCTGTGCGACCATGTTTTGAGGCCGGAAAAATTGTGTGAGGTCCACACTTTTCTTCAATCAACTTCTGAGCTTCAACACCAGATCAACGGTCGGAGAGAGAATTCTGCGGGCCGCACTTTCTTCTACAACGGCCGAAATATTTCTGCGGGCCGCACTTTTGGCATGCTGCGCTCCTTCTTGCCTTATGAGCTGGAACACTCCTTTTTGATTATATTTCTTCATTAGAGTCCAATTCTCCAACATTCCTGGCACAATTATTTGTTCTTAGCCTAATAGCTCTTCTCATCCCAATGGATACTTGTATGACATTGGGCTGGGCAATACCCCGTCCTTAATAAGAACCATGTCCTTAAGGTTCGAGAGAGGAAGCTCTGATGAAAGAATCGTGACAACTGTGTTGATTTGCACCATAGAGAAGGATTCACTAAGTAAATCCTTCCTGGACACAATAGAGTCTATTCTTGCTCTATCACATTTTTATATACACATGACAAGCCACCAAGTAGATAAAAGTCTCATACAATTGGGTTCCAATGGATCCATCAAGAGCACAACTAGGAACACACGGAGGTTTGGAAGCATTGGAAATACAATACAGCCAACTAGGGGTGGCAAATGGGCTGTTTGGGCTGAGTTTGGATTGGTTTAGATGGGCTGCACTAATAATTGGGTCAATGCCCAACCCAACCGAAAGTTTAGTTGGGTCAAGATGGGTTGGGTCAAGATGGGCTAAACATGGGTCACAACCCAACCCGCCTAACTTGACCTAAATATTTACAATGTCCTCACTCCTGGTGACCCAAAATTAGTTATTATTGTTGTATTGGAGAATAATAAGTCTGTTAATATGAAACAGAGGGAAAAAAAGCTCAACAAAAGATTGAGTTCTTTTTTTGAGAAAAATAACTCAACAATAAGTCATTATTTAGCTCCTTTTTTTCTCTGAATAAGAGTGAATTCAGAAGAAGAAAAAATAGCCTAGCAAAAACTATGCAAATGGCTTTAAAAACGCTTATTTTTCTATGCATCTCTGCCTTATAAACACTGCCTATAACCATAAATCATGTCCAATTTTGAGAAGATAATGGAAGAAACCACTACCAACAAACAGATCACTTTCCCAACAATGGTTGAGCTTCTACAGCTCAAATACCAAGGCAGTGATAAATTTCCCTTTGAAATCCACCCTAAAAAGATGTCTTTGGCCGTCGCAGGTTACTTTTGCGAACAATGGTCGGCGGCTACAACTTGTGGTCGGTGGCTGTGACGCCTCCGTCCTCGTCTCCTCCATTCTCTTCAACAAAGCAGAACGTGACGCCGAAATGCACAAACGCACAAACGCACGAACAAGAAACAAAGGCTAAATCAAAGACTGTTTGAGAGGTATTTACTCTTTGCAAAACACTCACCTTATTTGATGGCAAAAATTCGAGATCCATAGAATTCCTCAGCAAAGCGTTCACCGGAGAGAAGGAATCGCCGGAGAAAAGGAAAACGCCGGAGATTTATTTTGAAGTTCAGAGAGAAACAGTCATTTTTGAGTGTAGAGAGAGAGAGAGAGAGAGAGAGAGAGAGAGAGAGCGTATCTGTCGTGTTTAGGTTTTGGGAGTTTGACGGGTCAGTTTGGGCATTTAAACGGGTTACTGTTGCTAATTACTTTTACGGGTCGAAATGGGCTCAACCCAAAAACGACCCATCAATTAAATTCTTGCATGCCCCACCCATTATTTGCTGGGTTAGTTGGGCGGGTTAGTTGGGCTTAGGATCAAAATGCCACCCCTACGGCCAAAAACACACATCTTTTCTAAAAATCATCTTGTCACCGACTGAAAGTTTCTCACCGAAAGCTATATCAAGTTCAAGCTCTCTAACTGTCTCCATTAACGTTGAAATCTCATTTGACCCACTTTTAAGCTTTGTTTTTACAGCATCCATGATAGAAGTTAAATATTTTAGTATACTATCAACAAATGCATCTCCAACACGAGTATCAACAACTTTTACTTTAATTCCATAGACATTTCCCCTGTATTCCTTGGTATAGACACTTTTACTTTAATTCCATAGACCCAAGAGCTTCACCATCAAGGTAGAAGTAATGAAGAGGTATCTAGTCCTTCTATGAGAAGCCAAGGTAGGTGAAGTACCGTTCAACATAAAAAATCCAACTCTCTGGGTTGTCGCCTCTATTGAATCGATCTAAAAGCATCACTTGAATTGGAGTTCGATGGATGAAAGCACTAGTTTAATAAACCAGAGATTACACTCAAACCACCATATTGTATTAACTCACCAAACGAAATTACAATAACCAAATGTCCATAAAACAATAGAAAACATTACTGAAGGAAATAGAGACGAGAATAGAAAAGAAACTGCAATAGGAAGCTAAAAAGAAAGGGGATGATATACAGATCCAGAAAAGGAGATGAGAAGCACATACTTGAGTTGAAGCTTCAACATAATTTGCATATCCCTTTTGCATCACCTAATTCTATTTTTAATAGCTCGACTACTCTCCCTTGCCCTGGGTCCCACACAAAGTTTTCTAATATTTCAAACAGGCCTTTTAACTTAGTCTTTTGGCCAGTATCGTTCATAACATAACTTATTGGTAGCAAAGGCTATATCCGGACTAGTGAGTGACAAGTATTGTAGCTTCCAATAATCTGTTTATATGATATCCTCAAGATGAGCATTGTCCTCTAAGTGAAGTGAGGATCTCGTGCACATGGGAGTGGCAACTGCATTCTGACATCTTAGCCTTCTCAAGAAGATCAAGTACGTATTGTCATTGAGATAAAAATAGACCAGTTTATGTGGGTATCATTTGAATCCTGAGAAAGAAACTAGCATCTCCAAGATCTTTGATGGAGAGACGAGTGCTTAATCATTGGACCAATTTGACAAGAAAGGCTGGATTATACCCTGTAAGAATAAGATCATCTACATAGACAACAAGATAAGAAATCATATCATTGTTGGTGAAAGTAAACAAACAATGATCTAATTTAGTAGTCTTGAATCCAAGTGATAGAAGCCCTGAGGATAACTCTAACTATCAAGCTCGTGGATCTTGTTTAAAACCATAAAGTTCCTTATGAGTTTACAAACATAATCTTGATGATTGAGCTAGAAAAGCTAGGTAATAGCTCGATAAACACTACCTCGGAGATACTTCCATGGAGAAAGGCATTGTTAACATAGCGGTCAGCCATTAGACACATCAATGGTATTGAGAAGTATGTACAGTGTAGAGGTTAGTTAGGTGGTTAGAAGTTAGTTAATGGGTTAGTGTATAACTGTCAACAACTATTATATTATTGTTAAGGAATTAGTGGTTAGTGAGGTATGTATATATATATATATATATATATATATATATATATATATACATGTATAGTACATGAAGAAACAGATTCGATATTTTTCTAAAGCAGCTCTCTTACTTTCTTCTTCCTCCTCTGCTCTATCGCTGCTTCTCCAATGGTTGTGCCTCTTTAACATGGTATCAGAGCTTGGCTCAAATCCGGCGAGTTCAAAAATGGCGGACGGGTAAGGAGAAGGTACAATTGAGCTGGTCGAATCCAAAATTCGTTTCATTTGCGTCAAATTGCAGCTATAGATACAGCTTCTTCTTCAAGCTAGGGTTTGTTGATTTTGAGAAAATTCAACACCTTTTCTGAATTTTTGCAACAATTTGAGTGAGTAATTTTCTTCAATTTACAAATCTACAAAATTACTATGGCAATTAATGAAAATGAATCTATGTTGACCACTGTTACATCGTCTACATCGGAGACTCTGAACCTTGACTTAGTTCATCATAATCATCCTTCTAATACTCAAAGTGTTGTTCTCATCTCAATTCAACTTCGAGGATCTGAAAACTATTCCCTTTGGAGTAGATCTATGAATTGTGTTGCATGGCAAAAACAAGCTAGATTTTGTGCTAGAAACTTGTAGGAAGGAGCTTTATGATGCGAGTCTTCATGAACTCTGGGATCGATGTAATGCTATTGTTTTATCATGGATAATGAACACAGTATCTCCAAATTTACTGAGTATTGTGATCTATGCCTCTAATGCACACAAGGTCTGGGAAGATCTTCGTGAGAGGTTTGATAAGTGAATGCTTCTAAATCATTTTATCTTCACAAGGAGATTTCAAAGCTAACTCAAAATTTTCTAACTGTATCTGATTACTACTCAAAACTCAGAGAGTTATGGATGAATAAGAAGCCTTAGCTCCTCCTCCTTCATGAGGATGCCCTGAATCCAAGCAGCATGCAGAATACTACCAATTACAGAAATTGTATCCGTTTTTGACTGGTCTAAATGACTCTTTTTATAATTCTAAAGATCAGATCCTTATGATTCAACCACTTCCAAATGTCAACCAGGCCTATGATATGGTAGTTAATGTTGAGAGTCAAAGGAGAAACAATGCAGCTCTAAGTATTGGCATTGGTGATTCTGCAGCACTGATGAGTAAGGCTAACTCTGGAAGTGGAAATAGTAGTTTCAAACCTAGAAATAATCTTGGGAGGTCTACACTACAATGTGACACTGTCACTTGAAAGGTCATACCAAGGACACTTGTTATAAGCTCCATAGATACCCTGCTGATTTTCAAGGCCAAGAGAAGAGGTTATCCAGGTCCTCAGGTGAACAATGCATTCACTGCTCGAGGATTCCAAACTACCAATTTTCCTCAATCTACTCCACAACCTACTCCTGAATTTTTCTCACATTCTCTAGTGTTTACTCAAGAATAATATGATCAGATTCTGCATATGTTGAGCAAAGGAAAGCAGGTAGAACCTATGGCAAATTCAGCAACTATGAACAACACAGGTACACTAAAAGCTTTCATGTCTCATCTAGTTAATGGTAACTGGACAGTAGACACAGGGGCCTCTAACCATATGGTACATAATTCCAAGCTACTAAATGAGATCATGGATCTAACTAGTATATGCCATAACAAGGTTCATTTTCCTAATGTTGAGCAGATTGCTATCAGTCATACTAGAGTTTCCACAATCTTCAAAACTAAATCATTACAGAATGTCTTATACATTCCAGACTTCAAATACAACTTGCTTTTAGTATCAAAGCTTACAAAGGAGTTGAGATGTCTTGTTGCATTTTTTTTCCTGATTTCTGTCTTTCTAGGATCTCTTTAGTAGGAAGGTCATGGGGTTTGTTAAGGAAGAGTGTGGGATCTACATCCAAAAGACAGATATCCCTGAAGACTCATTGCAGCTGCAGAATGCAAAGCAAAGTATCCGTCTAGCAACTTCTGTAAATACTGTCTCTAGTACTAGTAACAATAAGGCAGTCCATACTAAGTTTACTGAGAACTGTATTGTGTCTTTGTGGCACAAGAGACTAGGGCATGCAACTCTGAAAGTTCTACAATATAATAGTAGTTTACCTCTTATTCCTATGCAGGATTACCATTGTACATTGTGTCCTATTTCTAAGCAATCTAGACTGCCATTTCCTCACAGCTCTTCTTGTTCCACTCATCCTTTTGACCTTGTGCATGTTGATGTCTGGGGACCATACAAGGTTCCAAATCATGATGGTAAGAGATACTTTATAACATTGGTACATGATTTCTCTAAGTACACATGGGTCTTATCAATGAACACTAAAGCATAATCTGATGTTGTGTTGAAAATGTTTTAAACACTAGTTCAGACTCAATTTGATAACAAAGGTAAGTGTCTCGGGTCTGACAATGGTACTGAGTTCTTCAATGAGCAGGTCAATAGTTTCTTGGTGTTGCATGGAATATTCATCAGATTTCTTGTGTATATACACCTCAACAAAATGGTACAGTTAAAAGAAAACACAAGTTTATTCTTAATATAGCTAGAGCCTTGAGGTTCCAATTATTTGTTCCACTCTAGTTCTAGGGTGAGTGTGTTTCTATAGCAGTCTATCTTCTGAATAGATTGTCTACTGTCTTGTTGAAGGGAGCCTCTCCTTTTGAGAAACTCTATAACAAGGTTCCATCTCTCCAGCACTTGAGGGTATTTGGTAGTCTGTGCTATGCCACCTCAACTAAAAAATCAGATAAATGTAGCCCCAGGGCCATTCCTGCTGTCCATCTTGGCTACTCTTCTGTGCGAAAGAGATACATATTATATGATCTTCACTTAAAACTGTTCTTTGTAAGCAAAGACACCGTCTTCAAGGAGGATGTTTTTCCCGTTAATCATGTCTTATCTGGTTCTTCTCCTTTATTCCCCATTTTGGATCTTTTGGAAGCTAATTGATTTTCTCTCCGTTGCATTCCTACTCCTAGAACTACTACAAGTGAGTCACCTTCTTCTGTTTCTAGTCAATCAGTTGATCCTAGTCAGCTGGTTTCTGATCCTCATCTACAGTCTAGTCCTTCCCATGGTGGTGCTCCACTTTATCTTAGAAAATACTCGAGGACTTATGTTCCTCCTGTATGGTTAAAAGATTATGTTTTACCCTCAAAAGGAGCAAACTGCAATTACTCAATTTCTCAGTATATTTGTTATGACAAGTTGTCTCTTTCCTATTAGGCTTGTCTTGATACATACTCAGTTGTGTCTGAGCCTACCTCCTATGTTGAGGCAAGTACTGATCCTAAGTGGATAGAATCCCAGCAGGCTGAGATTGCTGCCATTGAGGAGAATCAGACCTGGTCCATTATGGATCTGCCTCCTGGTAAGGCTCCTATTGGTTGCAAGTGGGTCTTCAAGGTTAAGTACAAGTTTATTTGGGAGGTGGAGAGGTATAAGTCTCGACTGGTTTCTAAGGGGTATAGTTAGCTTGAAGGTCTGGATTACAAAGAGAATTTTTCTCCTGTGGCCAAAATGGTGACACTGATATCTGTAGTGGCTTTGGCTGCAACATCTGGATGGTTTATTTTTAAAATGGATGTGCACAATGCATTCCTTCAAGGAGACCTTCTTGAAGAGGTCTACATGCAGATCCCAAATGGCATTGCCAGCCAGGGGGAGTGTCGTCAGAATGTATGTAGATTGCAGAAGTCCTTGTATGGACTCAAGCAGACTCCTAGACAGTGCAACCTGAAGCTGGCCTCTACTCTAAAGGATAGGATTTGTACAGTCTCATTATGATTACTCTCTTTTCACACAAAGGGTAGGTGGTGATCTTATAGTAATCCTAGTATATGTTGATGACCTTCTGGTTACTGGGAACAATGTGGAGCTTATTCATCAAGTAAGGGCAGATTTGCACTATAAGTTCAAAATGAATGACGTGGGAGAATCAAAATTCTTTCTGAGAATTGAGTTCTCTAGATTTAAAGAAGGAATTCTTATGAATCAACGAAAAAATGCTTTTGAGTTAGTGTCTAAGCTAGGATTAGCTGGTGGAAAGCCTGTTGCTACACCTCTTGAGTTTAATCACAAATTCACCTAAGTAGAATTTTATAAATTCATGAACAAGGGAGAAGCCTCTGCAGATGCACAACTTGAGGACCCAGGAAGCTATCAGAGATTGGTAGGCAGATTGCTATACCTGACAATGACAAGGCCAGATATTTCCTTTGGTGTTCAAGTATTGAGCCAGCACATCCATGCTCCCAAACAGTCATATATGGAAGAAGTTGCACGAGTGGTCAAGTATGTCAAGGGAACTGTAGGATTGGGACTGTTTATGCCAGCAAAAGGTAACAAAGAACTAGTTTCCTATTGTGATTCAAATTGGGGTTCATGTGTGGAAAAAAGGAAGTCTATCACTGGTTATATAGTTAAGTTTGGTGAAGCTTTAATCTCTTGGAAATCTAAAAAGCAAAGCACAGTTTCTAGGAGCTCTGCTGAATCAGAATTAAGAAGCATGGCAGCTACTGTTGCTGAAGTCACTTGGCTAGTTGGCTTGTTTGGAGAGCTACGAGTTACAGTGAACATTGCTATGCAGTTGTTTTGTGATAGCAAAGCTGCTATACAGATATCGGTATACCCCATATTTCATGAGAGGACAAAACACTTTGACATTGATTGTCATTTTGTAAGGGAGACAATCCAGGGTGAAATCAGACTCAACATATTAGGGCTGAGGAACAGCTTGCTGATCTGCTTACCAAAAGTCTATGCAAACCACAACATGAGTATTTTATTGGCAAGTTGGGAATGAAGAATCTCTTTTATCCCTCAGCTTGAGGGGGAGTGTTGAGAAGTATGTACAATGTAGAGGTTAGTTAGGTGGTTAGAAGCTAGTTAGCGGGTTAGTGTATAACTGTCAACAACAATTATATTATTGTTAAGGAGTTAGTGGTTAGTGAAGTATGTATATATATACACATGTACAGTACATGAAGAAACAAATTCGATATTTTTCTAAAGCAGCTCTCTTACTTTCTTCTTCCTCCTCTGTCCTATCTCTGCTTCTACAATGGATGTGCCTCTTTAACAAATGGCTAGCACAACACGAACTATAGTGTTCTTTACTACAGGTGAAAAGGTATCCAAGAATTCCAAACTAGGGCGTTGTTCATATCCTTTGGAGATAAAGCAATTTTTGTGATTGGCGATGTTGCCATTCGAATCATACCTCATGCCGGAAATGCCTTTTGTGCCAATTATATTCTGTGGGGATTCGCACGACACCAAGTCCCATGTTTTTGCTTAGAATGAGATGAGAGTTCAGCTTCTGTAGCTGTATGCTAGTAAGTCTTGTTGAGAGATTACTTGCTGGTGCGAGGTTCAGAAGTTGAGAAAGAGGGCAGATTGGTTTCAGGGACAGAAGGAAATGCATTAAGGCTAAGTTTCTTCATTGGTTTGAAAATATTGTTCTTAGATCGTGTGGCCATGTGGTGGGTGTTCTGTGGAGGTGCATTGTTGTTGGAAGCAGGAGACATAGAGGATGACGAAGGCTGGTTATCGAGCTCATATGTAGGTTGGATTTCAGGTGGAGGCTCGACCTTGTTGTCAGAGGGCAGCACATGCGAAGGCACTGCATGAACTAGTACAGAAGATTCCGGACGAGACTCCACAACCACTGGAGATGACGATGGAGAGCGAGAAGGTGGTTGCGATGAGATTGACGATGTTGATAAGTTATAGTTAAAGGGGACATGAAAGTGTATTTGGAGCCCATGGGAGAATCAGGGTTGAGATGTTGGGACTTAGTATGCACAATAGTGAAAAGAAACCCTGTCTCAACGAAGGCTGTATATCGTGAGAGAGAAAACTTATTAGAATGGGGATCAAAACATTTGTAGCTGCTTTGGTTATTGGAATAGCCGAGAAAAATGCAAGGGAGGGTTTTTTGGTTCTATTTCATGTTGAGCCTAAGGTCGAAGCCATGGATAACATAAACATCCATTTGTCCGGAGTTTATGATAATTGGGATGATAACCAAAAAGACAGAGGAATGAAGAATCACAGTGGTTGACATTCAATTGATAAGGTAAGTGGTTGTTTGGAAGGCGTAAGACCAAAATTTAAGTGGCAGATTTGCATTGTGAAGAAGAGTAAGACCAGTTTCAACTAGATGGCGATGACGACGCCCAAATGTGGCATTGTGTTCTGGGGTGTATGGAGGGGAAGAAAATGTGAAATTTCACTAATTTCAAAGAAACATTTGAGTTTGTAAAACTCGCCGCCATTGTTCGAGTAAAAGGAGATGACGAAGCGTTTATAAAATTTCTCAACAACTGCTTTGAACTTGGGAAAATTCACCAGAAGCTTCTGATATTAATTTCATGGGAAAGAACCATATGTACTATGTATAATGATCCTCGAAAATTAAATAGAAGCGAAAGCCATTGACTGATGTAATTGGTGCAGGACCCCACGCATCTGAGTAAATATATTCTACGGAAAAGGTCCACCCCCCCCTCAAACTTTACGATAAGGTCTACAAATAACCTCCGTTAGAAGTTTGGCCCATCACCGACCTTGCCGTTACATTATTGGCTCAAATACCCCCTTAATTTTAAACGGCTGCCACTGTGGATTAGCCATCCACCCAGAATTTGGGATGTGGAAATTAATATACTACTAACATTTTATTTTAATGCCCAACCCTATTCATTAATCCTACCCTTTACCCGACCCATTACCCGAAAAAATAACCCATCTCTTAATAAGTAATCTCATTTTTTCCGCTTGGGTAAACAGACCGACCAAATTACAACCCTCCGTTCTTCTCGTCTAGTCTGCCCAAATACTAGGCTTCCTGCATATGTCAAGGAAGGCCAATTGAAGAAGGGTTCTGATGAAATTTATAATATATTTTTGACTCTTCTTGTCAAGGTAAGTTACTTTAGTTTCTTTTTTGTTAAACTTTACTGCTGGGTTAGGGTTTTAGGGTTAAAATCGTTTTAACATGTGATTTAGTGGAGTTAATGTTTGTCTTTTAAAAAGCTTTATATATGGTTTTTTTATTGCTGGATTGTGTGTATTCTTGTGTTATTGTTGGGGATTTGGTGGGTCTTTGGTTGTCCCGAAATCAGATTGTCTTTTAATTTTTTTTATTCCATGCTTTATCTTTATACGTATATGTTTGTTTATTACTGGATTTTGTTTATTCTCGTGAATTTTTGTTGGGGAGTTGGCAGGTCTTTGGTTGTCCCGATCAAAGATTTATTTTAGGGGTTTTTTATTCCATGCTTTATCCTTATCAGTATATTTTCTGATGTGGTTCCATCTTTGTTTTTATTTTTTTTCTATTTTTTTTCTAGCTTTAAAAGGACGATTTCTGAGGTTGATATTGTGTTCAACTATGGGGTAAATGGGTATTTTCACCTGACCTAGTATACTGTGAGGAACTTGTTCACTTATGGACATCATTTGATCCTGATTTATTGAGTTATAAAGATATATGTGATCAGTTTACCTCTAGATTAGGGTTTGTCAAAGTTAAACAATTGTTAGTGGTTGGGCCCTTCGGGTAAGTATTATTTGGTAGAAGGTGATGAGAGTATCAGGACTCTTCTTTGCTTATTATGTAACAAATTCAAGGTCTTAAATTTTTTTTCTGTTGATGAGTGAGTCCATTGTTTTTTCTCCACATATCATAGACCATATAGAAACATATCATGTAGATGTTGAGGTTTGGACTGACTGTGAACATAGTCTTGATTTTGGTGGTGAATGTGAGCCTGGCAGGGAATATAATTCTGATGAAATGGAGGGTATTAGCAATGAAAGGAGGAGGGTTGTAGATGATAGGTTGGAAAACTATAAGGAGTTGAATCTAGGTATGTCATTTAAAGACATAAATGAAGGCAGGCAGGCTGTAAATTTCTATGCTTTAGCTAAAGGCTTTGGAGTTGATTAAATGTGAAAAAAAGAACTAGGTGGGGTTGTAAATAAGGGTGTCTCTTTAGGTGCCTAATTTCTGAAGATAAAACTGGTGGGTTCAAGATTAAAACTTGGAAAGATATACACACATGTGAGGATACCTTTACGAATCCTAGAGCTGATTATGCCACATTAGCTCAGTATTTTAAGAGTAAGATCCAAAATAACCCTAAATACTAATAGATATGATAGGTGAGCTTGAACATGATTTGAAGTTGAATGTGAGTATATCCAAATTTAAAAGGGCTAACAATTTGGTTCTTCAGAAACTAGAGGGTAGTTTTATAGATGACTACAACAAACTTGAGGCATACTGCCAAGAAATTAGATTGTCTAATCCGGGAAGTGATGTAGTCATAAATATCTCCAAAGATGCACTAGCAGAAGGTAAGAGAACATTTTTGAGAATGTACTTATGCTTTAATACTTTGAAGCAAGGCTGGAAAAATGGTTTGAGACCATTAATTGGAGTAGATGGTACATTCTTAAAGGGTAGAAAAAAAGGTCAGTTATTGGTGGCATTAGGACAAGATTCGATGAATCATTTCTACCCACTAGCATGGGCTGTGTTAGACAAGGAAACAAGCAGGACTTGGAGTTTGTTCATGAAGTTGTTGAAGTTGTCTTTGGAGCTTAAAAATGGTGCAGGAATCACATTCATATCAGATATGCAAAAGGTAAAATAGTTTTTGATTCCCTATTTTTAATAGTCTATTCACTCTTTGATTATTTGTTTCTGATAGTCTATTCACTCTTTGATTCTCTGTTTCTTTTCACTTCACAGGGCTTGTTGGATGTTGTTAGCACAGTTCTTCCTGAGGCTAACCACAGGTACTGTGTGAGACATATTGAGAACAATTGGTGCAATAAATTGAGAAGTGGTGAAATGAGAAAGTTTTTATGGTGGTGTACATGGAGTTCATATGATGAGGATTTTAAAGACCAATTAAAAAATTAGGTGATCTGTCATAAGAGTGAAAGTGATGGTGTTTTTAGGAGACAATGAGGCTAAGGTGAAAAGTTGGAATGCATAATATAGTCCAGCTTGCTTGAAGTCCTATAGCGATTGGAGGGCCATAGCGCATGACTGTAAAGTCATATTCAATGGAGATTGGGGATATGAAGGGTCTGAAGGAATTGATAGACACACTATCAATCTACAACAGAGAAGGTGTACATGTAGGTTATGGGATTTATCTGGCATTCCTTGCCCTCATGCAATAAAGGCAATGATGCATAAGAGAGTGGAGCCTGATGGTGAAATCTATTGGTGGTATAGTAAAAAAGCATACTTGCTAACATATAAGGAAAAACTTCAGCCTGTTAGGGGTCGGCAATTCTAGAAAGTTGAACCTTCACAAGGCATGTTACCTCCTGATATTGTGAAGAAAGTTGGCAGACCCAAAGTGAAAAGAAGTGGGGAACCAGATGAGGCAAGAAAAAGGATAGGGCAGTGGAGTCAATCAAGGAAGGGGACACAGATAACATGTAGTAATTGTGGTGAGCCAAACCACAATGCAAGGGGTTATTACAAGGTAAAAATATTTCATATTGTTTGAATCTACAACAGTACTACTTAAATTTACTTCATTCTTTTACTTGTTAATAGCCTAAGGCTGTTGGAAATAGTTCTCATGCAATGGACAGTGACCAAGAGTCTCATGCAATGGACAGTGACCAAGAGTCACAAACTAATGTTAGACCATTTGCTGCAACCTAGGAGTTTACACCATATGGTCCAGAAGTTGACAATGAAGAAGATCCTCCACTTAGGCCAATGATAATTTCAGAAACACAGTCAAGGATTGAGAGGGGCAATCTAAGAGGACCTACAACTGGGGCAAGAATAATTAAGTTTGCTGGAGATCACACTGGAGCTTCGACACCTACCAATCTTCCTTATTCTCCAACTAAGTTGACATGGAAAGGAAAAGCAGCAATCTCATCAAGCCAAGTCCAACTTGAGGCAAGAAAGAGAAATATCAAGATGATGGCAACAAAGGGCAAACGAAGGCAGGCACTTGATGATGAAGATCTTCTTTGAAGACAATTGCTATATTTTTTGTTGTGATTGGGTATTAAACAGTTATGTTTAGTTAGTTAACAAACAATAGTTAACCATTTTTTGGGGTTGGTTAAGTTTTGGATGGTTAAGTTTTGGCTATGTAAAAAGTTATGGATCAATTATGCAAATATGTTCTGTTTTCTGCAAATCTGTCTAAGCTGTGGATCAATTATGCAAATCTGTTCTAGTTTTATTTTTTTGTAAAATCTGTTCTATTTTTTTTCCTGCACATCTGTCTGTTTTTTTTTTTTTGCAAATCTGTCTAGTTTTGTTTTTCTGCAAATCTGTTCTGTTTTGTTTTTCTGCAAATTTGTTCTATTTTTTTTCTGCAAATTTGTGTTGTTTTTTGTAATACAAATAGCAGAACATGGTTGAGACTTTGTATTAATACATGATGATATATTGCAAGCTGTTTATCATCAGTGTTCTATTGGGAGGTCTTGGAAGTCCTTTTTGGAAACACATTATAGTGGTCAAGAGAAATAATACATCTCCACTTGCTTCCTAGCCAACATTCAAGATTATTAGTGGTCACAGTGTTTGGATTCATTTTGATCCAATTGATTATGTTTTGCTCATTCGAGTGGAAATATTCGTCTTTCAATGGGCTAAATAGCTACCAGAAAATAGTGGGATCATTATTTCAAGTTGTGAATGCAAGACACATTGGTGAAACCATTGTTGATATCTCCATTGTTTCCCCAACCATTTTGGTCGCAATTTGAAAACTATGTCTAGATTGCAGATATACACTTAAGATAGGTTAAATTACAAATACACATGCTGTCCAAAAGCATAAACACTTAAATCATAAACTAAACCTTAACCATGTCAATTATACATAAACATTGTTTTAACATAGGTTACATAATCACTTAAATATGTCAAATACACCTAAACTTTGGTTGATCTTAAGGTAGATATTTCATCATCAAAGCACACATGAACCCAAGGAAGCAACATCATACCATACCAATGAAATTCCATTTTTTCGGACTACTTTTCTTCACAAACACTAAACCTCCATCCATTTTTTCCTTAGAAACATCCTTGTCTCCTTTAAAATTATCTAATTCCTTGAAATCTTCAATTTTTGCAATATCACCTGCTAAGACGCTTTCAATCTCGACAACCTTCATCAGCAGGAGATTCCTTTCACGTGTAAGAGCTTCATTTTCATTCTTTAAGTTACTGATCAATGTTTTAAGTCTAAGAGGAAGTTCTTCATCTACCTATTCCTAGAACTTACATTTCTATCCCTGCGCAACAATTAGAAAGAAATTATCGACAATTTTCGTATGCCGGCATTATTTACAAAAGCAAAAATACACAAACAATTCTTATAAAATTTACCTTAGGCATTGAACACTTGTTAAATCATCTGCCGGCATTATTTGGAGTCTAAGCAGTGAATTGGGTAGCAGCAACTCCACAACAACATTTCGTCCTCAAACCATATGATGAACTCAAAGATCCCTGGATCATATTTTGTGAATTGAATGGTGAAAGATTGTGGGGACACTAACCCTAACTTGGTTGTCCAGATTTGCGCCGTAAATAGCTCCAACTCTATGAGTTCCTTGTTGAGATTGAGAAGAAAAGCTGATTGAGAAGAATGGAGGTGTGGAATTTGGTGGGTCAGTTTACCCAAGCGGACAAAATGAGATTACTTATTAAGAGATGGGTTATTTTTCAGGTAATGGGTCGGGTAACAAGTAGGATTAATGGGTAGGTTTGGGTATTAAAATAAAATGTTAGTAGTATATTAATTTCCACATGCCAAATTTTGGGTGGATGACAAATCCACAGTGACAGCCGTTTAGAATTAAAGGGGTATTTGAGCCAAAAGTGTAACGGCAAGGTGGGTGATGGGCCAAACTTCTAACGGAGGTTATTTGTAGACCTTTTCCTAAAGTTCAGGGTGGGTTTTAATTTTTGGTGCTGAAAACAACAATTATGATTCTACTTACAAGAGTTGCAAATAAATTGATCTTTAGAAGAACAAAATGGTAAATTCTGAGATTGAGGAGATGTTCTAGCCAGCTATGCCACAGAGATTTGGTAGTAAGGCGAGTTGAAAATTTTTTTTTGTTGCAAACAAAAGAGAAGGATATCTAGTGGGCCCTGTATAAACGCCATCCTTAGGATTCCCCGACGGAAGAGGTACCTCTATAGTGAAGACCTTAACAAAATAAGAAACAGGGGTAAATTCAACGAATAAGTTACTAGTAGAACAAAGTTAAAAATATTAAAATTTGTTTCGTATTGGCAACATAAAGGACATTTGAAGGGTGAAAGGGACAACAGGTGGTGGAACCAGTGTGAGTAACTTGCAGACCTTTCCCGTCACCAAGAAGACATCATCATGCCTATCAATGGACTAATTTTGAAGGTCTGTGGTAATATGATGTGATTCACTAGAGTCAACAATCCAAGAGGAATTGGAGCTAGACGTTGCTGTTGTGTAGTTTACTTGTGTCCATTGGATGGGCGCAGGAGCTGCATTTCAATTGGACTGCAGCATAAGCTAAGAAAATGCATCGAGTAGTTTTGGCACTTCTTGACAATATGCTCAGGTTTGTCACAGTACTGACAAACAACATTAGGGAGTTGATTTAAGGTTTTTCCACTATATACGGTTGAAATTAGGTACGCCCGATTTCACAGGCTCGAGAGGTTATCCTGAGCGAAAGTTTGAATGGATTAAACAAGTTTGGTAGACCGAGCTCGAGACTAGTAACGGAATGCAAGGTTCGAGGGTCAAAACACTTAACACTGAAGGCCGAGTAAAACCCACCTCGGGATAATATCGTTATAGATTTATAACGGAATGGGAAAGATTCCCAAAATGGCACCAAGTTCAGGGTGTAAATCCCGGAACAGATTTGTACGAATTCGTACAAGGCGGTTAGACAGCTGTACAAAATAGATTCCTTGCCACAAATAGGAATGTACCTTATTTAGGACTCCCCTATTAAATAGGGGAGCCCATTAATTTGTAAAGACCATCAATCATTGGAAAATAATATACACTCTTACTTTTATGCTCATCATAATTGTTCTTTAGCTTTACAATACTCTCTTTACTTTACTTTACTGTTCATCTGAGTCCATCTCGAGGTCATCTTGGCTTGAGGTCGAGGCCTGCTGATACGTTGGTTTGATCTATCTTACTCACTTAACTCATATATTTATCTTATTGTTCTTCAATTAGTATTGGACTAGATCACATATCTTTAAACCTTATAATAAGTTTAATTGTAACTCGGATTTTAGCGTAAACAGTTTGGCGCCCACCGTGGGGCTAAAGGTAGTAGTGATTATTCCAGTGCTAATTTTCATAACACACGTTATTTTCACACTTGTTTCTTGTCAAAGATTCTTTGTTTTCAGGTTAAAATATGTCAAACTCGCAAAAAACACCTGTACACGATAGTGATGGCCTCGGATTTCACGGGGAAAATGACAATGCAGTTGCTTTAGGGGCCGGTGTACCACCGCTTAACCCCGGGGTAGTGCTGATTGCAGAGCCAGTCAATATTGGTTCGCGCGTTGCTATAAATGCGGGCTTAGGTGCAAACATCAGAGGAAGTATACGCAGGGAGACCCGACCTAGTGGTCTAGGAACGCAGTGTTTAGGAGATGGGGGAGTTAGCCTCCAAGTAATCTTCGAAATGATACAAGCTCCAAAGATTGCTATTGCTCAACTACAAAGTCAACAAAAAACTCCAAGCGTGGTTGAGCCAAAAACCACTCGTCGAACTGAGCCGGTGCCAGAGAGGTCAACTGATAATGGATCAGGGACTGACCCTACAATCATGAAAATGCTCGAAAAACTCACCAAAAGGATCAAATCAGGAGAAAAGAGGATCGATGACCAAAAGGTGGAGACGTACAACTCCCGAGTAGATCAAATACCGGGGGCACGTCCGATTTTGAAGGGTTTGGATTCCAAAAGTTTCGTACAAAAACCTTCCGAGTGCGGCCCCGAAGCCTATTCCAAAGAAGTTCTGCATGTTGGACATACCTAAATACAACGGGACAACCGATTCTAATGAGAACATCACTACATACACATGCAGGTATAAAGGGAAACGACTTAGAGGATAATGAGATCGACTACGTTTTGTTGAAAAAATTTGGGGAGACTTTATCTAAGGGAGAAATGATTTGGTATCACAACCAAACCCCGAATTCTATCGATTCATTCGCCATGTTGGTGGATTCATTTGTAAAGGCACACGATGGTGCTATAAAGGTTGCAACGAGGAAATCAGACGTCTTCAAGATTAAACAAAGGGACAATGAAATGTTGAGGGAGTTCGTGTCCCGATTTCAGATGGAACGAATAGAGTTACCGCCAGTCTCCGATGATTCGATCGTTCAAGCTTTCACACAAGGGTTGAATGAGCGAATTTCGATAGCATCACAGCAGTTGAAGCAAAGTCTGGTTGAATACCCTACTTTTACATAGGCGGACGTGCATAATCGCTGACAATCAAAGATCAAGGTCGAGGACGACCAGTTGGGAGCCCCCTCGGGGTCAGTTTACCTGAATAGGTTAGCGATAAAGGCTTCGAGGGATATCGATAGAGAAATGTGGTCAAATAGAGAAAGGTACCAGCCATATGTCTCGGATCGAAGAAGCGGCAGTTTGGGACGCAACCCCCTCCCACCCCCCCCCGAAATGATCGAAGAAACGATTGGGTACAAAATTCTCGGGGACTCGTGAGTAAGAATGGTTTGACAAGTACACTGATCCCATAGAAGCACCTCGATTATCGAAATACAACTTCAGCGTCGATGCCTTGGGTATCGTTTTAGCAATTGGAAGGAGTAAAGATACTAGGTGGCCCAAGCCTATAAACACTGACTCTTCTCAAAGGAATCCTAACTTGATGTGTAAATATTATGGTACATATGGCCACAGGACCGAGGACTATAGATAGTTGAGAGAAGAGGTAGCTCGGTTGTTCAACGAAGGTCACCTTCGAGAGTTCCTCAGTGACAGGGCCAAAAATCACTTCAGAGAAAGAGACGCCAATAGGAAGAGTGAGAAAGAAGAACCCCAACATATCATCCACATGATCGTTGGTGGGGTCGACATCCCACAGGGACCAAGAAACGGACCTGAGATTATATGCCCGAAGGCACCCTTACATTCAACGATGAGGAAACAGAAGGCCTCTCTCATCCCCACAACGGCGCCCTGGTAATTTCTATTTTACTAAATAAAATTCAAGTGAAACGTGTTTTATTTGATCCAGGCAGCTCGGCCAACATAATCAGGTCAAGGGTCGTAGAGCAGCTCGGGCTGCTAGATAAAATCGTGCCAGCATCCCGAGTCTTAAAGGACTTCAACATGGCTTGTGAAACAACGAAGGGAGAGATCATGCTGCCCGTGAATGTGGCCGGGACCATCCAGGACACAAAATTTCATGCCATCAAAGGTGACATGAGGTAAAATGCATTGCTCGGAAGGCCATGAATCCACAACATGAGGGCGGTACCATCCACTCTTCATCAGATTATGAAGTTTCCAACAAAAGATGGTGTGAAAATAGTTCATGGGGAGCAGCACGCTGCAAAGGAGATGTTTGTAGTTCATGATTTGACACCAACTTCGACACCTTCTACCTCGGAGAAATCAAACATCAAAGACAAGCCGATGGATAAATAGCGATCACAGTCCTCAGCCTCGACTGAATCCGAGGAACACGTACTCGAAGACGAAGAAGAAGATTTCCTTACCCCTTGCGCTTTCGTCGCTCCCGAGGAATCAGATGCAACGAAGCCCACGATCGAGGAACTGGAGCAGGTGATATTGATTGAACATCTATCAGAACGAAAGGTATACCTGTGAACGGGATTAACCCTCGAACTCAGGAAAAAACTCATTCAATTCCTTATCAATAACATAGATTGTTTTGCGTGGTCCCATTTAGACATGACAGGAATTCCACCGAAGATAAAAACATATTGACTAAGTCTCGACCGCAGGTTTAAACTGGTGAAACAAAAGAGAAGGCCGCAGTCTGAGGTAAAACATGCTTTCATAAAGGACGAGGTAACTAAACTTCTCAAAATAGGGTCCATTAGGGAAGTAAAATATCCTGAATGGTTAGCCAACGTGGTCGAAGTTGCTAAAAAAGGAAACAAGCTTAGAATGTGCGTAGATTATAAATATTTGAACAAAGAATGCCCTAAAGACTCCTTTCCACTGCCTAACATCGATCGAATGATCGACGCCATGGCCGGCCACGAGATCCTTACTTTTCTCGATGCTTACTCTCGGTACAACCAAATTCAAATGAACCCGGAGGACTAGGAAAGACTTCATTTATCACTATGTATGGAACATATTGTTACAATGTAATGCCCTTCGAGCTAAAAAAGGCGGGAGCTATATACCAACGCCTAGTTAACAAAATCTTCGAGCAACAGATAGCTAAATCAATGGAATTTTATATTGACAATATGCTAGTTAAGTCCCTGCATGCAAAGGACCATTTGAATTATTTGCAGGCAACGTTCGAGGTTCTGAGAAAATACAACATGAAGCTCAACCCCGAGAAATGCACTTTCGGAGTCAGCTCGGGCAAGTTCCTAGATTTCATGGTATCAAATATGAGGATTGAGATCAACCCCGACAAAATTAAAGCCATCGAAGAAATCACCATCGTGAACAATGTGAAGGTCGTACAACGGCTAACCGGGCGAATATCTTCTTTGGGCAGATTTATCTCGAGGTCATCGGATCGGAGTCACATATTCTTCTCTTTTCTAAAAAAGAAGAATGATTCCACATGGACTCCGGAATGTCAGCAAGCGTTGGAGGAATTAAAGTGGTACTTATCGAGCCCACCTCTGCTTCACAACCCGAAGGCTGATGAGAAACTATACTTATACTTGGTCGTGTTCGAGGTAGCGATAAGTGACGTGCTAGTTCGGGAGGATCAAGGTACACAATTTCCTGTTAATTATGTAAGTCGAACCTTAAGGAGATGCTGAAACTAGGTATCAACATTTAGAGAAGTTAGCACTTGTATTAATAAGTGCATCTAGAAAATTGAAACCATATTTCCAATGTCACCCTATATGTGTGTTAACTACTTATCCACTTCGAAATGTTTTGCACAAGCCCAAGTTATTGGGCCGATTGTCCAAATGGGCCATCGAGCTCCGTGGGTGCGATATTGAATATCAACCCTGAACGGCTATCAAGTCTCAAATTCTAGCAAACTTCGTGGCTGATTTTACTCCTGCCCTCGTGCCCGAAGTAGAGAAGGAACTTCTACTAAAGTCAGGTACATCGACGGGTATATGGACCCTTTTCGCAGACGGTGCTTCGACCGTGAAAGGGTCTGGGATCAAAATTGTTTTAAGACCACCTACGGGTAGCACTATTCGACAATCTATCAAAACTTCTAGATTAACTAACAACGAGGTCGAGTATGAGGCCATGATTGCAGGTCTCAAATTAGCCAAAAGCCTGGGAGCAGAGGTAATCGAATCCAAATGCGACTCTCTGTTGATGGTGAACCAAGTGAACAAAAGATTCGAGGTTCGAGATGATAGGATGCAAAGATATTTATACAAGTTACAGGTGACATTGCACCGCTTCAAGGAGTGGACGTTGGATCATATACCCCGGGAGAAAAGCAGTTAGGCCGATGCACTTGCGAATTTGGGTTCATCAGTCGAAGAAGATGATGTTGTCCCGGGGACTGTTGTCCAGTTGTCGAGGTCTGTGGTCGAGGAACGTCATGCTGAGATAAACTCTACAAGTTTTAATTGGGATTGGAGGAACAAATATGTTTACTATTTGAAGCACGGAAAGCTCCCTCGGGACCCTAAAGAATCGAGAGCCCTGCGAGCTAAAGCAGCCCGATTCGCATTGGATGAAAGCGGAACATTGTACAGGATGACCTTCGATGGACCACTGGCCGTATGCTTAGGACCGGGGGACACCGATTATATTTTACGAGAAATCCACGAAGGCACTTGTAGGAACCACTCCGGTGCTGACTCTTTGATTCACAAAATTATTAGGGCTGGATACTACTGGGACATCATGGAGAAAGATACTAAAGAGTTTGTTCAAAAATGTGACAAATGCCAAAGGTTTGCACCGGTGATCCATCAACCCGGTGAACAACTCCATTCAGTCCTATCCTCGTGGCCATTCATGAAATGGGGGATGGACATCGTAGGCCCCCTGCCAACAGCACCAGGTAAAGCTAAATTCATTTTGTTTATGACTGAATGCTTTTCCAAATGGGTGGAAGCACAGACCTTCGAGAAAATAAGAGAAAAAGAAGTCATAGACTTCATATGGGACCACATTGTGTGTCAGTTCGGGATACCCGTTGAAATTGTGTGCAATAACGGGAAGAAATTCATCGGCAACAAGGTAACAAAGTTCCTCGAAGATCAAAAAATAAAGAGGATCTTATTGATTCCATATCACCCGAGCGCAAACGGCCAGGCCGAGTCCACTAACAAGACTATCATTCAAAACTTGAAGAAAAGATTGAATGACGCCAAAGGGAAATGGAGAGAGGTTTTATCCAATGTCCTTTGGGCATATCGAACAATCAAATTACAGCATGGGAGCAACCCCGTTTTCTTTGGTTTATGGTTACGAAGCGTTAATTCCAGTGGAGGTCGGGCAACCTAGCATTAGGTTTCAACATGCAACCGAGGAATCAATCCACGGGGCTATGAACACTATCCATGAACTACTGGATGAACGAGAAGCTGCACTTGTTCGAATGGCCACAGAGAAACAAAGGATCGAGAGGTATTATAACAGGAGGGCCAACCTTCATCACTTCAAAGTCGGTGACTTAATTCTAAGGAAATTCACCCTTAATACTCACGACCCAAACGAAGAGAAGCTAGGCCCAAATTGGGAAGGACCATACCAAGTAATCGGAGTCGTTGGAAAGGAATCTTACAAACTTAGCACGATGGGAGGCGAACAATTGCCAAACAGCTGGAATGTATCACTGCTGAAACGATATTATTTCTAAAGGTATTATCTTCTCCTTTTTCCATTTGTATTCGAGACTAAATCATTGCATGTGCTCGATCGAAGACGTCGAGACATCCTTCAACTCGAATACCTTAGGTTTTAAAGGATGCGTTGCACTCTTTTTTCCTTAGATCGGGTTTTATACAATTTTTTCCGGAAAGGTTTTTAACGAGGCAACAACTATGTGCTACCTAGGGAGAATTCAACATTATCCAAGGCTTCTTTTCAATACACCTCTAATACTGGGGGGAATCACCCTCGGGGAATAACATATCGAGGAAAATACTTCACGCCTAAGAGGGCCTCGATAGGAAAACTTTGTAATGGGCCAAACGGTCGAAGGAACCGTGTCCATATAGAGTAATCAAGCCCCGATGACAAAACATGTACGCATGTATGAGTTATTTAAAGAAGCACATTTTCTATTAAACTCTTTATGCCTTGAAGAAATTTGCTACTCCGCACTTACGATTCTATATGAGAAAAGGCTCAAGAGCCGAAACAGAAGTTCATCTCGACTAGTCGAAGACTATCAACGACAGTAAACACGTTCGAATCATGTAAACTCGAACTCGTAAGACCTCAAAGAGGCACCCCTCGATGTAAAGGCCAAGTCCATCGCACTCGGGGACTAACATTTTGAACAAATTCAAAATATTATCAGAAAACAATTCCAAGGACTATAACCGAAGGATATATCCATATTAAAGACTATGGTCATATGAAAAGGCTACGAACAAAATAACGTGGCTCGGAGACGTCCGACTTCCGCCATAAACTAAGGCCTTCAAATACTTTGAAAAATCGGTTAAATAAGGCTACCCTCGACAAAGCAAGGGCTTCGATAAAATCAGTCCCCCAAATAATTTAAAGGCTTCAATAACGTCATCCTTCGAGGTGTTAAATCACCTCAACACAAAAGATCTAGGAAAATCTGGGTTCCGATTGTCGAACCCTTGAAAAACCCAATGGGTATAAAAAATATATGCTAAGGCATGAGAAATTTTTACTAAGTCTTTAGCCAAAAAGGGAAAAAGTATAGCTGCTTTTAAAGAGCCTAAGGGCCGATATGAAAGAGCCTAAGGGCCAACATAAAAGTGTCTAAGGGCCGACACACTAAGGGTTCGAAATTTCATCCTAACCCAAGGGTTCGATCACCCTGAGCCCAAACAAACATTTTCAAATATGGTTCGAAGGTCTGTCATCATTTGACACTAAGGCTAAACATCCTGAAGGATCAATCTTATTCGAACCCAACCTCGACAACTTCAAAGGAGCTATCCGAGATAGAATCTCGAATGCATCGTTTGAAGGATGCAATTAGTGCTAGAAATTATAAAGGAAAAAATACTAAGGAACCACTCAAGGAGGAATCTCGAATATGCAGCTCGAAGAATGAAAAGCAACAGAAATACACAGAGGAAGTTCCTAACTACACCGAGGGAGCATCCCCGCCCTCGGGGGAAACATCTCCTCTCGGAACCGCTTCTCCCTTGGAGGTGGTCTCTTCATCGGCCCCCTCTTCATTTTCGGACCCGCCTTGGTCGCCTCGATATCATCATCATCGGAGGAGGAGATGAGAAATCGGGCATCAGCTTCATCCGCCTTTGCTTGGGCTATCTCTCCAGAGAGATCGAGGCCCCTAGTATGTACCTCCTCGAGAGTCTCTCTCCGAAATCGGCACCTGGCATAGTCATTTCTTCACTTTTCCTGAGCAACAACTTCTCTAAGGTCCATTTGAGCAGCTTCGGTGTCCTTCAAATATACGAAAATGGTTTTTATCGACCGTAATCTGAATCCTCTTGGCCTCGGCTATGGCTTCAACAACTTCGGCTTCGGCCTTGGCAAGATTAGCCTCGAGCTCAACAATTTTTCTAGCCTAGGCCGAACTTCTCTCTTTGGTGTTATGAAGCTAAGTCTTGGCAGCAACTAGTTTTGTCAATGCAGCCTCCTTCACCGCAGCTAGGAGGTCCATCTTTTATTTCCATTGGTTGCACTCGGCACTAACATGACCAATCTCGCCTCAAAGCTGCTCCAGCATATCCACCTTCTGTTGTAGCTGAGACATCGAAGTATTAGCTTCCGTAGTTGGGAGGGGAAGGCCATACTCTTTCAAAACATTAGTTACCTGCTTCTCCGGTTTATCCTTGTATTCTCGAGACTTGGCCAACTCCGCCCGAAAGGTTTTAAGCTCCTCCTCCTTTTGGTCACAAAGAAGCCTCAGGGCTTTCTCCTCGCCTAAGGATTTATTTAGCTCGGCCTCACATTGGCTCAGCTCGGCCTTAAACTTGGTAAACGCCCATAAACAAAAGGAGCGATCAGTCATAACAAGGAAGAAAAATCACAACATTAAGAGAGTCGAGGACGCATCGATGAAATCAACATCATCGACCCTAGTGAAATAACCCTGGAAAGGATCATCCTCACTAGGGGCTCCGCCTAACTGGGGAGTTTTCAGGGCTTGAGCATCCCTTATGGTTTCTTCAGTGTAGGCTAGTAAAGATGAAGAATGACCCATTGTCAAGGCCCCGGGCAGCTCTCTCCAGGCGCTCTGTTCGGTAATGGGCATTTTGAAACTTGCTTTCTTTGTGGTACTCGTCGGAGGACGCAGAGCAATTA
This sequence comes from Nicotiana paniculata, assembly GCA_005239505.1. NCBI lineage: Eukaryota > Viridiplantae > Streptophyta > Magnoliopsida > Solanales > Solanaceae > Nicotiana > Nicotiana paniculata. The sequence continues at coordinate 21,874 of ML308931.1, read as the reverse complement.
TAACCTCGGGCGATTAGGGAGCTTTGTCCTTTTCATCCTTCGAGGTCTCCCCACCTCGAGGTGTGATCTCTGGCTCAGAGGGCTTAGCATCTTTAGCCGATTTTCTGGTTCTGGTCATCAGAGCCGAATCTTCAACCTCGTCAGCCTCGTCGTCCAAGAACTGGTGGACTGAATGTATGTCCACATGAACGACGCTCTTCTTGCCCTACGAGCAGGCCCCTCTTTATCTTGAGGGTCCTCGGTCTTCGAAGCCATTTTCCTTTTATTGTACTTTTTTGGCTTTGGGACCGGGGACTCTGTTTTCTCCCCGAAAGGGACAGGTCTCATCTCGACAAAATAACCAATGCGTACACAAATAAAAACCAAGTGTGAGGAAGGAAGACTCTTCAATGAATAAGGGAGTATCGAGGATTTTACCATGGTGGTTTGCTTCCCATTTTCCCTTTGACAAGTCACGCCACTTGTGTTTATCATACGAGGAGGTAGCAGTCAGCTTTTGGACCCAGTCCTCGAGATCGGTGACTGCATGAGGCCTCTAAGGGACCGCTGCAAATGAAGGAAAGAACATTATGCAAAGGATAAATGCGGAAAGGTGCTAAGGAAACAGGCCCCACTTACAGTCGAAGTTCCACTTTCTCGGGGAACGACATTTGTTCCTCGGGGATGACACCGGTGATCCTCACTCTAATGAACCGACTCTTCCATCCTCGATCCCTATCATCATCATTGTTGGAGAAGAAGGATTTGGTTGACCGGCGTTGGAGTTTGATTAGTCCTCGGAAGTGTTGAGGCTGGTACAAATGAATGAGATGGCTAAGGGTGAACTCGAGCCCCTCGGACTTGTTGATAAAGAATCGGAGCATTATCACTATCCGCAAAAAAGACGGGTGGATTTGACCTAGGGTAACCTGGTATCTTCTGCAAAATTCGATCACAATTGGATCGAGGGGACCCAATGTGAAGGGATAAGTGTATACATTTAAGAACCCTTCCACGTGGGTAGTAATGTCCTCTTCACGAGTGGGATATGTATCACGACCTTGTCCCCCCAGCCACATTCCTTCCTCACGGCATCGAGGTGTTTCTTTGTTTATCTCGAAGCGTGCTCATATCAATTGGAACATCGGCCAGATTCTCGACGGTGAAGTCTTTCTTCAGGGTACAACCACCGGGAATGATTTCATGAAGGGCCGACGCCTTACCACCAGCCGGACGGGAGGAAGAAGAGGAGGTTCCCTCTTTTTGAGGGACAACTTTAGAGGTTTTAGCCAGTGATTCTGGTCGAAATAGGCGGAAGGAGATAAGATTTGGAAATCTTTAGCGTTAAGAAAGATGAAAGAACCAGTGGCGGGAGAGGAGAAGAAGAGATTAGAAGAGATGCAAATGGGAGTAAAAATCCTCAATGAGTCAAATGACCAAGTATTTATAGGAAATCGGTGACCATTCGTCGGCACTAGTGGCCGACCAGCGCTGACGCGCATTTAATGTTTTGGGGAAGTGAACCGATGGGACATTTTGGTCACTTCAGCGCTTCCGTCATGAGGATGATGTCATCATCAGGGACTTCGGAAATTCGAAATTCAAATCGTTTCTTATAACTTTATTCTAAGAAACTCGGGGACTATTGGTATACGGTCGAAATCAGGTACACCCGATTTCAGAGGTTCGAGAGGTTACCCCGAGCCAAAGTTCGAATGGATTAAACAAGTTTGGTAGACTGAGCTCGAGACTAGTAACGGAATGCAAGGTTCGAGGGTCAAAACACTTAACATTGAAGGTCGAGTAAAACTCACCTCGGGATAATGTCGTTATAGATTTATAACGCAATGGGCAAGATTCCCGCTATGGCATAAAGTTCAATGCGTAAATCTCGGAACAGATTTGTACGAATTCGTACAAGGCGGTTAGACAACTGTACAAATTAGATTCCTTGCCAGAAATAGGAATGTACCTTGTTTAGGACTCCCCTATTATATAAAGGGGAGCCCATTCATTTGTAAAGATCATCAATCATTGGCAAAGAATATACACTCTTACTTTTATGCTCATCATAATTGTTCTTTAGCTTTACAATACTCTCTTTTCTTTACTTTACTTTACTGTTCATCTGAGTCCATCTCAAGGTCGAGGCTTGCTGATACGTTGGTTTGATCTATCTTGCTCACTTAACTCATATATTTATCTTATTATTCTTCAATTAGTATTGGACTAGATCACATATCTCTAAGACCTCATTATAAGTATAATTGTTACTCGAATTTTAGGGTAAACGGCCACCAGAATGAAATCTGTTGAAATTCTGGCTGTTTGGTCGAGCATTAAAGTGATACTGGCCGTTCTTTTATTTTCTATTTTGTGAGCCACCAGGTTGCCGAGTGAAGTTAGTAACTATTGGAGTTGATAACAATGTACCATCATGCAACAAAGTTCTTTTGCAGTGAACGAGCTTGGCACAAATCTCATCAAATGAAATAGGTGTGTCTCGAGAACACAGAATCTGTCAGGCCTTAGTATTCAAAGGGAAAACCATTAGAAATATGTAGAGCAATCTCATCCGTCTAGTCGTGAACCTGCAACAGTGAGTTGGTCACACAAGTTTTTAATAAATTGAAGATAGGAAGTGAGGGATTGGTTTCCTTTGCTAGCTTTGGAAAGTATTTCTTGAATGCTCGTCAGTTCATGAGTCTAGCACAAGACGGTTTGGCATAGGTTTTGTTGAGATACTGCTAAACATCAACGGAGGTGTTGAATATTGAGGTTTTGATGATTAACAAAGTATGTTTAAATGCAATAATTGAAAGAATCTGGTCCTCAACATAGCTGCTTAACCGTTCTAAGAACCAACTCCTCAGGATAAAGGATCAGCTCCTTTGGTTGATGATTATACGTCTGTACAAGATAATAACTTTATCTCAAAGTTACCCAGGTCCGAGTTTGGTGGAAGAAGGCTGGTACATGTGATAAGGGTCGTTGCTCAAGAAGATACGGATAATTCAATCACAAACAAGAGCCCCAAATCTTGTGGAATCCTTGGAATAGTAGGAGTCTTATTAAAGGAGAAGCTGACTATGTATAGGACTCCTAGAAGATCTCAAGTCCATGTGTTCAAATAGTATCTACTTGGGACTACTTTGTTTATCCTTTAAAAAACAACAACTGAAGAGTCATATGTTGTTTGCTTTAGTCAAGTAATTGTATTTTATTCTTCATGAGTTAGTCTAGCAAATTTGTTTTAGGAAATTGAGTTGTAATCGAGTGACACAAACAATTATTGTGTTGGAGTGAGTGTTTGCTTTGCAAGCTAGAGTAACTTGTAAATCAAATAGTCGTAGTAGGAGTACTGGAGAGTGTTGAATTACAGTCTTGTAATTGATATATTTTTGGCTCATTGTTCTAGTGGAGTTGAAGTTAAAAATCCTATGTAGTAGGTCGTGATTTTTGCACCTTTTGAGCGGGGTGACTTTCCACGTAAAAACTGATGTGTTTACTTTACTATTTACTTTACTTCAAGTTTAAGGAACACGGTAAAGAACCATATAGTTAGTGAATCATACGTGCACTCAAATTAACAATTGGTATCAAATCAGGATGAGTGCTCCACCCGGAATTAATGAAGGGCAATCAACTAGCAGATCAGTCCTGTTCAATGGAAAATTTTACAGTTTGTGGAAAACAAGAATGGAAGACTTCCTGACAGCTAAAGACTATGAATTATGGACCACGGTGAATCAAGGTCCATTAACTCCCTCTAAACAAAATGCACAAAATGAAACAGTTCCTAAGGACCCCCCTGAATTTGTTGTAGCATAGTGGAAGTGATAAAGAGGAAGAAAAGGAGGATGAGGCTATAAGTCTCTATGTTGTAATTGATGAACACTGGGATGTGGAGACAGAGCCCCCAGTACATCTTGGAATTCACATTGGAATACCTCCTTGGTTTGATGAACACCACTATGATGAATGGAAGCTTCGCATGGGAACATTTCTTCAGGCCACTGATTTGACCTAAGGGTAATTGTCAGTTATGTACCAGTTCTCCCAACTAAAATGGATAGTGAAGGTAACAAGTGCAACAAAAGAGAAGAGGAATATGATGAGGAAGATCATCAGCTAGTTTAGAAAAATGCTAAAGCAAAGGACCTGCTCTACAGAAGCTTGTCCAGAAACACACTCTTCAGGGTGTCCTCTTGCATCTCTGCTCATGATATATGGAGGAACTTGGAAGCTGACCTTTGAGATGAAAACATCGAAGTGGCATTGATGGTGATTGAAGAATCCAAAACAGAGATAGAAGTGATAAGAATGATGGCGATGAGTGATTCAGAAACAGAAGATAAAACAAACAGGTAAATATCTCTAACTTGAAAGAAAATATTCATGTTATGTCTAAAAAACAATTGATGGCCATAATTGTGACCTTGATGAATGAAATGGATAGAATGAGTAATGGAAATGATCAGCTAATAATAAATTTTTCATGTGTCAAACTTGATATCAAAGAGTTTGAATCTGATAGCTAATCTAGAGGAACATGTCAAAGACCTTAAGAACCATGTTCTTGAGCTTACTTCTAAGAATGAGAAGTCTCCTGATATACATGGTAAGGAAAAATGAGTGATTTGCAGGATAAGCTTGAAAAGGAAATAAAAAGGGCTAAAGATAATTTTTGTGATGCTGAATGTAGGAATAAAATCATGCAGGAAAGTCTAGAAAAGGTAATTATGCACTCTCTAGATTAAGCAAATGGCATAGATCTTCTGATACCTTGAATTGGCTGAATGAAAACTATAGCGATAACAAATCCAAAATCATGAAGCCCAAATAAAAGATTAGTGCTAAGACATCAAGTTAACCCACAACCACACATGCTCCTTCTCCTTCGATATCCTTCATTGTACCTACATCATCACCCCTGCTCCTGTTGCTATCACTATCCCCACTTCCACTGTACCCCCACTCCCAAATCCAACCACCAATGCACCTGAACTTACTACCAAAAATACTTCTAAGTCAATAAAGGTCAAGGCTACTCCAAGAAAATCTGTCAAGAAAGTGCCTGATGCTGCTACTTAGTAGACACAGTGGTCAAGGAATCTGTGGTTCAGGGGGAATCAGTGTCAGTGATTGCTAATCAGGTACAACATCCTCTTTTGAAATTAGATATTTTGGTATCCACTATAGATGTTGCACCCTTAGGTAGTCTCCTACCCACAAGTGAGAAACTACAAATGGAGGAATTCACTGTAGAAAATGGTGTAGGTGATATGGGGAAGGAGGTAGATACTACTACTGTGGGGCCTGTGGTTGAGGGGGAAGTAAGTAAAGAACCTGTCCAAAAGAAGGCATTTTATGGTATTTCATTTAGTTAGACTGAGGATGAGGATGATGATGGGGGTGAAAAAGAAGAAGAAGCTATGGACAGTCATGAGTAGAAAAATGCTCAAAACATAGCTAATGAAGAAGAGAGAGTGAGAATGAGGGAGAATCTAGACTGAGAAGGAGAGTGATACGGATGATAAGCTAGGTGAACAAGTAAATGATTCTGCAGAAGAAGAAAATCATAGTGAAGAAGAGGACAACTCTGAGAGTGAGGGTGAGGATCAAGAAAAAGTAAGTGAGAGTGAAGGAGTGGATGAAGAGAGTGAGGAAGAAAATAAGAATTTGAGTGAGGAATCTGAAGGCTCTATGACCATTGGGAACACTGTCATAGCCCCTTCAGAAGAAACTAGTGAAGAGACAAAGGCTCAAGAGCCTGGGTCTATATTAACTCCTTTCACTAGAGATGAAGAAGTTAGCAGTGATGAAGATGACTTGCCCTTATCTGAGGTAGGGAAGAAACTCAGGAAGACTCTTCTGAAAGCAACAAAGCAGTAGTCCCAAAAACTCAGGATAGAGAAGATGAGTCTGAATCTGTTTTGCTAGCTAAGTCCTCTACACCAAAGAGAAAGGTTTCCAAAGTTACAAAAATTGCTACCTCTTCTGCAAGGGCAAGTAGGGGAAAGACAAGAAAGAATGTGCTAGCTGCAATTGATCGACTCACAGAGTTCAGGAACAAAAAAGTGCTAAATAGGAAGATTCTTGCAAACACTGATGAGAAGAGGATGGCTCAATTGGTGGAAGAACATGAGCTACAGGGGTGGACGCACATGTTTATCAAAGCTTTCCCTCTTGTATGTGTTCCTACTGTGGTGGAGTTCTATGCAAATTTCAAATTTGAAGGGAAGGTGGTCAAGAGTAATGTAGGGGGATTTGAAATGGAGTTTGCAACTGAGGAGCTGTGGATGCTTCTGAATATCTCTTCTTTGGGATTTGACAATTACTTGAATAAAAAGTGACCAACCATAGATAATGATGTTGACACTTTATTTATGGTCGGAAAAAAGTTTTCTCAAAAGTTTGAACTAGATGCTCCCCAGAAGGTGTACACGACTGATATGACTCCTTTCCACAAGTTGTTGTTTCATTTTGCCAATTCATGCATTCTTTAGAGATTCTAGAGAAGACATGAAGCTACTCTGCTGGACCTGACTGTAATGGAACTGCTTGACATGAGTTGACCTATCAATTTCCCTAGCCTGATGATTCAGCATATGGCAAGAGAAGCAGACACTTCCAATCCTAAGAATGTTATGCCTTATGGTTTCATGTTGACTGAGTTGTTTGACAAGCTTAACATTGCCTTACCTGAGCATAAGTATAGAAACCACAATGATGTATTGGATGTTGTTACCCTTAAGCAGTGTGGCTATGAAGAGATCAAGGCTAGAGGAGCCACAGGATCTTCTATTCTACTTGGGAGCAGTAGGGTTGCAGAGCTCAATAAGAGGTTGGAGTTGGATGTTGTAGAGAATGCCAAGCTTCGTGAAGACAATGATGAGCTGAGAAAGGAAACCAGGCAACTTAGGGAAGAGCTCAGAAGAGATAGGGAAGGTCATGCCCAATAGATTGCCACCTTTGTGAAAGCATTGACCACCTCTACCTCTCATCCATGAACCTGTTCCAACCTCGTGTCCTTAGTTTTAGTTGTTATTCCAGTGATAGTTTATCTTTTTGTTTCTCTTCTGTCTTAGTGTGAATAATTTGCAGTATGCTTGGTTTATTTCATTTTAATAGTTAAGACGAGCCCTGTGCTTCTTTTGGCATTACTTAATGTCTCCTCTTGTACTGCGTTGCACAATATTGGATCTTCAGCCTAGTTTGTTTGCCTTGATATTTATTAAGCTTGTGTTGTAGCCTATTTGGACTTGAATCTTAGTTATCCGTGCTTTATCTGTCAAATATGTTTTTTTTTCGATGATGTCAAAAGGGGGAAGATAAGGTTAGGAGGTCGTGGGTTGTAAAAATACATGTCTATCAATAGCACTTGTTGTGATTATCTGGTTCTTTGTTGAGATTACCTAGTTCTACAGTGTACAAAGTTTGTCATCATCAAAAAGGGGAAATTTGTTGAGTATTGAGATTTTGATGATTAACAAAGTGTGTTTACATGCAATGATTCAAAAAACCGGGTCCTCAACGTAACTCCTTAACCGTTCTAAGAACCACCTTCTTAGGATAAAGGACCAGCTCCTCTGGTTGATGATTGTACGTCTGTACAAGACAATAACTTTATCTCAAAGTTGCCCAGGTCCGAGTTTGGTAGCAGAAGACTAATACATATGATAAGGTTTGTTGCTGAAGAAGATACAGATAATTCAGTCAGAGACAAGAGTTCCAAAGCTTGTGGAATCCTTGGAACACTAGGAGTCCTATCAAAGGAGAAGCTCACTGTGTAGAGGACTCCTAGAAGATTTCAAGTCCATGCGTTCAAATACTATCTACTTGGGACTTCTATGTTTATCCTTTTACATATCAACTGAAGAGTCATATGTTGTTTGCTCTAGTCGAGTACTTGTATTGTATTCTTCCTAAGCCAGTCTAGCAAATGTGTTTTAGAAAATCGAGTTTTAATCAAGGTGTCACAAACAATTACTTAGTTGAAGTGAGTGTTTGTTTTACAAGTTAGAGTAACTTGTATATCAAATAGTCGTAGTAGGAGTACTGGAGAGTATTGAATTACAGTCTTGTAATTGATACATTTTTGGATCATTGTTCTAGTGGAGTTGAAGTTGAAAATCCTACGTAATAGGTCGTAGTTTTTGCACCTTTTGAGCAGGTGATTTTACACGTATAAACTGCCATGTTTACTTTACTGGTTACTTCAAGTTTAAGAAACACAGGAAAGAACCAAGTTTTTTAGTGAATCATACGGGGCACTCAAACTAACAGGAGGTCTGAAATGAGATAACAAAAGGGGTGATTTCTGGTGAAAGAGAACCAACAAGAGGAGATTTTATAAGTTGGTCTTGTCTAGACCAATAAAGGCGAGTTCAAATGAGCAGTTTGATGAAACTTAAGAATCCATAGCCACAAAGGAGACTCTTCCATTGGATAAGCCAGGAGAAGTAGTTTGAAGGGGTAAGTTTCACTAGGATTGGGCGTTTGTGTTAAATTGATCAATATGACAATAGGTGGAGGATTCAAAAAATCAAGATGTAAAGGGATTAGGATCCTGGGTTTGTAACTTGAGCTGGGATCATGGTAGCAGACTCAGTTCCATCAATGGTTGCTGTCACCGTAGAAGATTGACTTAAAGAGTCACCAGNGGGGGGGGGGGGGGGGGGGGAGGGGACTCTATAGTGCCTGAAGGCTATGGTCTGATTGTAGCACCCAGGAAAAAAAGTTAAAAGTGTTTGAAACCCCTCTAAAGGTTTAGCGCGTGCTAACTGCATCATCTTGCATGCTAAAATAGATATTGATTTAAATGACATAATGAGACGTTGAAAATATATTTACGCGTTCTGGAAAAAAGAAGTATGCACATGGTACAAAGGCTTAAACCGTCATCTAAAGAAGATTTATTTTGGAAAATGAAATGGGATTTTACTGCGTCTCTAATTGGACCGTGTTGCTTTGATGCAGCGTATAAGTAGCTGCATAAATGAGTATGTATTTTATCAGAAAAGTAAGTGTGGTAAATAGCTGGCTTAAAAAGATAAGGGACCAATCCTTCACGGAGTCAAGGAATATCAAAAGCAATAGTTGATAATTTCATTTTACTGTAGTAACCACTTTTCATTTATCTAATTTCAGATCTTCTATTTTGTGTATAAGTGAAATAAGTTGGATAGTCCAAAGATTTGTTAACGGTGAAGGCAGCCACTAAATGGGTCACCAAAGTTGGAGTATAAATATAACCTTTGGTCCATTTTCTTTCCTCCTCTCCACTGAAGCCGAAACGCAGCAATGTTGCTGCTTTAGGTCTCCCAGTTCATCGTGGCAATGGGGCTTTGAGGATAGATTGGAGGGCTGGAATTCAGCAATTTTTTAAAGAATTAAGAGTGGCAACAACCGCAAGAATTGCAATTCATCATTAGCACTATTTCAAGAATATGAAGAATCCTAGAAATGGAAATTTTCAAGATGTGTCTAAAAGAAGTAATTCTACTACTTAATCTTCATATATTGTGTCTACATGAATATATAGAATGTGATCTGGAGTATGAGTTATGGTATGATTGGGTTGTTGGACAAACCCTAGAAAAGAGTTTTATGAATGAGAATGAGTAGTTCATTGGGATGATAAATAGTGACTTCGAGTGGAAATTGAACTATGTAATTATGTTGATAGTTTCGTACGGTTAAAATCGGACCCATCCGAATTTACTGATTAACCGAGACCAGGGTGATGGACCAAAAATCGACCCCGTAATAGATCAGACCGAAGTATGAGAGTAAAGTACCAAGTTTGGCATTTGAGGTATCTGTCGAGATCGAGACCAGTAGTGATCGAGACCAAACGAGATAGAAATCGAGCAAGACCGAAGATAGCATAATAACATAAAGGCGAGATATCCGTGACTGGTCAAGGATGATGGCGAAAATCTCGGAACAGATCAAATCAAGAACAATTATTTAGCTAATCATGGGATTTTCTTCTGTAATTAGAGTTGTACCATAAGTAGAATTCCTCTATTATATAAAGAGGGGTTCTGATTATTTGTAATCCATCTTATTCTCGCATATCAAAGCAATACAATACTCTTTCTCTCTGAAATTCTCTTGTTCATCAGCTTATTTCACAATTCATAACTTATTTCTTAATCAGTTCGAGGGTGTCCAACTCGAGGGCTGAATTACATCTTAATATTCGTTTGCCTTATTTTATTGTTAATTTCTATTATTAATCCTCATATTTATCAATTGGTGTTAGGTGAAATCATGTATCTCTAAAACCACTTATAAGTTTAATTGTTATCCGATTTTAAGGGTAAACAGTTTGGCGCCCACCGTGGGGCTAAGGATAATAGTGATTGCTTAATACTAATTCCGATAACACATACTGCTTTACGCTTGTTCTCGTAAGTATTTTTAATTTTAGGATCAACATGTCGAACTCACAAGCAGCGCCCACACACGCTGACAACAGCCTCGATTTCCATAGAGAAAACGAAAATGTAGCCTCCCCAGGGATCGAGGTACCTCAAGTTGGCGTCAAGGGAGTACCAGCCACAGATCCCATCGACGTTAGCTCTCATGTCGCTCTAAATGCCAATTTGGGCGTCGACCCCAAAAATAGCGTCCGCAGAGAAGCTCCACCAACCGGTCAAGATGCACGGGGCGGCGAAGACAGCGGAGTTAGCCTTCGATTGATATTTGAAATGCTGCAAGCTCAACAAGCTGTCATAGTGCAACTTCAAAACTAGAACCGGACTCCGAGTAGAGCTGAACCCGAGCCCCCACTTTGAAGTTTTTCACAGGGCCGAACCAATACCAGAGAAGTCGAACGCCAACGAATCAGGGACTGACCCCACCATCATGAAAATGGTCAAGGAGCTCACAAAGCGAATCGAATCAGGGAAAAAAAAAAGATCGAGGCTAATGACAAAAAGGTAGAAATATACGACTCCCGAGTCGACCAAATATTGACACCCAATTTTTACCAAAATAATTTTTTTAATTATATATATGTCTTCAAAATCATGCATTAGCATCAATTGGTATTTTTCCATAATTTTTTCATTTTTTTATTAATTTTCCCAGTATTTTATTTCTAATAAATAATCATAAAATTGCATCACAAATGATTTCAAAAATATTTTTTGATTTAATATTACTATTATGGTCCTATTAAGTCCAAATTATTTCATAAATAGCCAAATTGGCACCTTTTGGTTATAATTGCAATAACTTTGCAATAATAGCCCACACATACATTTTTGTGTTATTTTACAAGAAATTAGTCCATTGTATTTTAAAATACTAAATAATTATTTTGAAATATTTCTATGCATGAAAATCATTTTGTAATTAGTTAATTATTTTACAAATTAATTTGTATTCAATTACTTTGGGTACTTAGTAAATCGCCCCTTTTATTTTTAATTTTAGCCTAAATTAACCAGCCCAATACCCTTATAAATTAGCCCAAAAGAACCAGGCCCAATACCCTACCTGCCCGACCCAAACCCTTTGGCCAATCCTGTCCGTTGATCATTTTTGATCAACGGTCCATGATCCCCCTACCTTAATTAAACCTAAAGACTACCCTCCCAAACCCTTCATTTTCCCTCTTCTCACCCCGTCGTCTCCCCTTCACCTTCTCTCTCAAACGCTCTCTAGTAAAGCCCTAATTTCCCCCGCCGTCACCGGCTTACACTGCCTTTCTATGGTGGTTCTTCACCACCCCAGACCTCAAATGGCCTCCCCTATGCTGGGTACCTCCATCTCTAAGGTCCTTGAGAAGATTCTCAAGGGACCAGGGCTAGTCTGCTTACGCCTTTTGGTTTTTATTACCTGTTTCAGGCCTCCTTGGCTCGATTTTGAGTAAAATCTATCTATTTTTTGCCTAAATCTATGGATTTCTAAGTCTATGTCTTAATCTCTATCTTACTTCTGAAAAACCCTAACTTTGTCTTTTGATCTTATCAGATCTGTACAGATCTGAAAAGAATCGGACCTATTTCACATGTTTTTCATGAAAAGTTTCTGGTTTCCTAAGTGTTTTTCCCGTTTTCCCTAAAGCTAGACTGAAAATCATTTTCTCGAAAGGCTGTCTTATTTTGAGTGTTTAATCTTCTGTTCTTATGAATTTTGACCGATTTATGTTGAGTTTACCTCAGCCCTAATTAGTTTATGCTAAAACCCCAATTTTTGACATTTTTGCTTTGGTTTTGAGGTCTGTCCGTGTTACTTGCTACATTATTTTGTTCTATGCTTTGCTTCTTATGATCTCTCCTTAGTCTAATTTAAACGTCTTGTGATTTTTAACCTAGCATGTCTCTATTAAGGTTTCTGATTCAATTTCTCGAGTGATTCTGTGTGTTTATACTTAGCCTATTTATTTATATTTTTCTATCCTCTTAAATCAGTATTATTTTGAATTTTGGTTTGCTCTATTAAAACTTATGTGATGATTCTTGATTATTCCTTCATTTGCGACCTTACTTAGTTTTCTTACCTTATTTAGCTGTGATATTTACTGATTCTTCACTAATTGTTTCCTTAATTGAACTCCTGTCTATTTTCCTCTAATTGCTCATTTGATTTTCTTTCCTTGTGTCCTACCCCTTTACCGTTAGGTAATTACCCTTAATTAAGGGAAGACTATATTGATTTGGCGTGTGAATTGATTAAGTAATTTCTTTAATTGCTGAGTGATTGATCTCCTTTACCTTTTTCTATTTTTCTCTTAACTACTATATATACTCTACTCTATTCTCACTTCTAGGACGAACACAAGTTCAAAAAAGACGAACACTAGTACACGAACACTAGTTCAAAGAAACTCTCTTACACTTAAAAGGCTCTCTTTGTTCTTCTCTATTACTTGCAACTGTCACTGCTCTAGCCGGCTGTAATCCAAGGCTAGTTATTATAAAACTTCTGCTCTATAGTCTGTGCTTTCCCTCCTTAACTAGTATGTCCTGATTCAATTTCAAAGTCCAAACTCTTTGTGTTCTATTGCTGCTTTAGTTCATTGATTTCCAGTTTTGTTCCTGCCTTAATAAAAATAGTCATCTTCTATATGCATTAGATACCATATTTTTAGGAAACTCTGTTTGCATCTATTTGAATCATGTTTATTCCGCTTAAATAAGCCCCATGTCCATGAAATGGTTTAAAACAACCTCACGCGTAGGTATCATTATCTCTAAATACAAATTAGTATAAATCACTTGTTACAATCTGTATCACCTACATCAGCATGCCCATAGGTTGAAATAATCTCAAATTGTCTAAATAGCTCCTGTAATTGGGATTGCGTATAGCCCCACGCCTAGGCAAGCCTTAGGTAATTTATCTCCTTGCATAAAATTGGAAAATGTATTTTTGATTGTTTACTGCTAAGTTTAACAGGATTTTTAAATCAGTAGGCAAACTGATTAGGACCCTATCATTTAGTTCTTAAACAGTGCTGCATGTTCTATGTATTAATGCTCACCTAGATATCCTGTCTTGGGATTTCTCTAAAGAAATCTATCTTAACTTTGTGTTTGATACGTGCTGCTTATTTGCTATATACATGTGGAGGTAAATGTGAGCCTTCTAACTGCTTTCCCATTATTTGACATGTCCTACATGTTATTTGTTTGTAGCGTAGATTTTTCCCTTTTAAAACACCTTAGGATTGTCTAGAACTACCCAAATTTACAGGTCGTAAACTCCTCCGGGACCACAAGGAAGGGACGGGTAACAACACACTTAGAGTTCCTTAATTAACTCGCTTATATAACCGCTAAGGGGTGGGATAATGGGTAGAGAAGGATATGATGACCTGTGCGCTAATGCAACGGGTATCCCCTCATTGAGGAGTGATTATCGGGCATTGCATGTATATGATCCTACAGGATAAATAACTTAGGACCCCTTTTCGCCCATTTACATATGTGTGCTTAAACTGATAATTTGTTAAAACCTTTACTTGTTTACATATGTGTGCTTAGACTGCAAATCTATTAAAACCTTTACTTGTTTACATATGTGTGCTTAGACTTATTATTTGCACCTGATTAATTCACAAAGTAAGTTTGGCCGGGACCCACAGTTGTGGACTTCGAGGGGTGCCTAACACCTTCCCTTTGAAGTAACTTCAAGCCCTTACCCAATCTATGGTTATACAATTAGTGTTATAAATCACCCGTAATAGGTGCCCTAACGCACCTTAATTCGTTAGGTGGCGACTCTTCAAATTCCTTACATCCCTTTTCCCAAAAGGAAATGAGTTGTCCCAATAATGTCAAAAACCCTGACCAATCTGAAAATGAGAGGAAAAAATGGGGATGCGACACCAAATACCAGGGGCACTACCGATTCTGAAGGGTTTGAATTAGAAGAAGTTCGTGCAGAAGCCTTCCCCCCAAGTGCGGCTCCTAAACCCATATCGAAGAAGTTTCGCATGCCAGAAATTTTGAAGTATATTGGGACCAGACAATAATGAGCATGTCACTTCCTATACATGCGTGATAAAGGGGAATGACTTAGAGGATGATGAGATTGAGTCTGTCCTGCTAAAGAAGTTTGGAGAAAATTTATTGAAGGGGCGATGATATGGTACCACAACTTGCCGCCCAATTCCATTGATTCCTTCGCCATGCTCACCGATTATTTCGTCAAAGCACACGCCAGAGCATTAAAGGTCGCGACTACGAAGTCAGAACTCTTCAAAGTGAAACATAAGGAAAATGAATGTTAAGGGAATTTGTATCTCGGTTCCAGATGGAATGCATGGACCTACCCTCGATCGTAGATGATTGCGCTGTCCAAGAGTTTACTCAAGGATTGAACGTATGAAGTTCAGTAGCCTCACGACAACTAAAGAAGAATTTAATTGAGTATCCAGCTATTACCCGGGTCGATGTGCATAATCGGTACCAGTCAAAGATCAGGCTCGAGGATGATCAGTTGGGAACTCCTTCCGGTTCCATCTGTCCAAAGAGACCCTTCATCTGCATGGGACTAAGCCCTGTCCCGCATCTTGCATAAGGTTAAGCTCTACCTCCATCCTGAACAAGGCTAATCTCTTCCTTCATCTGCATAAGGCTAATCTCTGCCTTCATCCTGCATGAGGTTAAGCTCTACCTCCCCCATTTGCATAAGGCTAATCTCTACCTTCATTTGCATGGGACTAAGCCCTGTCCCGCATCTTGCATGAGACTAAGCTCTGTCTCCACCTTGCATGAGGCTAAGCTCTGCCTCCGTATTCGCATAAGCCTAATCTCTGCCTTCATTTGCATGGGACTAAGCCTTGTCCCGCATCTTGCATGAGTTAAGCTCTACCTCTACATTTGCATGAGACTAAGATCTGTCTCCACATCGTGCATGAGGTTAAGCTCTACCTCCATATCTTGCATGAGGCTAAGCTCTGCCTCCATTTTCATAAGGCTAACCTCTTCCTTCCTTTTGAATAAGACTAATCTCTGCCTTCCCTTGCATAAGGCTAATTTCTACCTTCATTTGCATGGGACTAAGCCATGTCCCGCATCTTGGATGAGGTTAAGCTCTACCTCCGCATCCTGCATGAGGCTAAGCTCTGCCTCCATCTGCATAAGGCTAATCTCTGCGTTTATTTGCATGAGACTAAGCTCTGTCTCTATTCCTACACGAGGCTAAGCTCTGCCTCCAATTTACATTCTTTCACCGAGACTAAGCGATGTCTCTCCAATATTATCTATTTTGCTCTTCTTTCGAGCTAAGCTCTGCCCTCAGCTTCACAAGACTAATCCTTGTCTTGTTGACATCATATTATTGCATCTCATGGGCTGAAATATAGCCAACCTATCCAAATGCGTCACAGTCTAAAGGCATCATCCTCATAGCTGGAAGACACCATGTCATGTCTTGAGGATCTCTCTCGACTTGCATATCATTATTCAAAGGCATCATAGTTCAGAGGCACCATCCTCATGGCCCGAGAACATCATTTCATGGCCTGCAAATCTCTCACCGAACAATTCATGGCCCAGGACGTCATCCCTAACCGTCCGAATCATGCTTAAATTTTCGCACAATATATGCTTGTAGCATCTCTATTTGCAGGTGACCCAGCAAGAAACTACTATCCCAGTGGAAGCGATCCCGCTCCAGTACCTTCAGTTACCTCAAAACCTGGCTTCTCCCCACAAACCATTCTTTCGCCTATATCGAAACATTGTGTATGTTCTTGTGATGACTTCATCGATATATTCCGCCGATGAATCCAGAACTACACACGACCTGATTCCTGTAAAACCAGGGATATGTAGGCAGCTCAGAAGCCAGAGTGCGGCCTAAATCTCTCAAACTGTTTCCCCCGATCAAAATTGGCCATCATGTCTTTACCGACAACTCTTTCATACTTTCAAGGTAAAGAGGGGCAGCTGTTGACACCCAATTTTTACCAAAATAATTTTTTTAATTGCATATATGGCTTCAAAATCATGCATTAGCATCAATTGGTATTTTTTCATAATTTTTTCATATTTTTATTAATTTGCCCCGTATTTTATTTCTGATAAATAATCATAAAATTGCATCACAAATGATTTCATAAACCTGTCTAGATTTAATATTACTATTATGGTCCTATTAAGTCCAAATTATTTCATAAATAGTCAAATTGGCACCTTTTGGTTATAATTGCAATAACTTTGCAATTGTAGCACACGCATACATTTTTGTGTTATTTTATCAGAAATTAGGTCATTCTATTTTAAAATACTAAATAATTATTTTAAAACTTTTCTATGCATGAAAATAATTTTGTAATTAGTTAACTATTTCACAAATTAATTTTTATTCAATTACTTTGGGTATTTAGTAATCGGCCCCTTTTATTTTCAATTTTAGCCTAAATTAACCAGCCCAATACCGTTATAAATTAGCCCAAAAGACCCAGGCCCAATTCCCTACCTGCCCGACCCAAACCCTTTGGCCAATCCTGACTTGATCATTTTTGATCAATGGTCCAGGATCCCCCTACCTTAATTAAACCTAAAGACTACCCTCCCAAAACCCACATTTTCCCTCTTCTCACCCCGCCGTCACCCCTTCCCCTTATCTCTCAAACTCTCTCTAGCAAAGCCCTAATTCCCCAGCCGTCACAGGCTTACACTGCCTTCCTAATGGTGGTTCTTCACCACCCCAAGCCTCTAATGGCCTCCCCTATGCTGGGTACCTCCATCTCTAAGGTCCTTGAGAAGTTTCTCAAGGGACCAGGGCTAGTTTGCTTGCGGCTTTAGGTTTTTATTACATGTTTCAGGTTGCCATGGCTCGACTTTGAGTAAGATCTTTCTATTTTTGCCTAAATCTATGGATTTCTAAGTCTATGTCTTCATCTCTATCTTACTTCTTAAAAACCCTACCTTTGTCTTTTGATCTTCTTAGATCTGTACAGATCTGAGAAGAATCTGACCTACTTCACTTGTTTTTCATGAAAAGTTTCTAGTTTCCTAAGTGTTTTCCCCGTTTTTCCTAAAGCTAGGGTTTATTGAAAATTATTTTCTCCAAACGTTGTCTTATTTTGAACGTTTAATCTTCTGTTCTTATGAGTTTTGATCGATTTATGTTGAGTTTACCTCAACCCTAATTAGTTTATGGTAAAACCCTAATTTTTGACATTTTTGCTTTGATTTTGAAGTCTGTCCGTGTTACTTGCTACATTATTTTGTTCTATTCTTTGATTCTTATGATCTCTCCTTAGTCTAATTTAAACGTCTTGTGATTTTTACCCTAGCATGTCTCTATTAGGGTTTCTGATTCGATTTCTCGACTAATTCTGTGTGTTTATACTTAGCCTATTTGTTTATATTTTTCTCTCCCCTTAAATCAGTATTATTTTTGATTCTGGTTTGCTCTATTAAAACCTATGTGCTGATTCTTGATTATTCCTTCATTTGCGACCTTACTTAGTTTTCTTACCTTATTTCACTGTGATATTTACTGATTCTTCACTAATTGTTTCCTTAATTGAACTCCTGTCTATTTGCCTCTAATTGCTCATTTGATTTTCTTTTCTTGTGTCATGCCCCGTTACCATTGGGTAATTACCCTTAATTAAGGGAAGACTATACTGATTTGGCGTTTGGATTTAATCAGTAATTTCCTTAATTGCTGAGTGATTGATCTCCTTTACCTTATTCAGTTTTACTCTTAACTACTATATACACTCTCCTCTATTCTCACTTCTAGCACGAACACAAGTTCAAAAAAGACGAACACTAGTACACGAACACTAGTTCAAAGAAACTCTCTTACACTTAAAAGGCTCTCTTTGTTCTTCTCTATTACTTGCAATTGTCACTGCTCTAGCCGGTTGTAAGCCAAGGCTAGTTATTATACAACTTTTTCTCTATAATCTGTGCTTTCCCTCCTTAACTGGTATGTCTTGATTTAATTTCAAAGTCCAAACTCGATGTGTTTTATTGCTGTTTAGTTCATTGATTTCCAGTCTTGTTCCTGCTTACTATCCTGTTGTTCAATATGTAACTAGCATGTCTAAATTACATTGCTTAATTACTGTTTCACCTAGCATGTCTAATTTGGTTCTGTTAAACCTGTAATTAGTATGTCTAATTCTGTCTACTGCTTTATCCAGCATTTTCAATCTGCTTGTTAAGTATGTCAGCACGTTTGAATTGGGAATGCTTATAATTGTTTGTCTAATCTGTTTACTTAGGTTCTGGTTTAATCTGCTTTGTTAAGTTGTCTAGTATCCCAAAGTAACTCTGGCTCTATGCTTAACTGGTCTGGTATGTTTTCTACATGGTTATCCTGTGTTCTTTACTCTATGTCTCTACCACCAACTGTATGACTAACTTCTTAATCCTATAAAACTCTTGAAAACTTTTGTGTATTGTGTTGTTTATGTGCTGCTACTATACAGTGATGTGTATTCTATGTGTCCCCAATTCCCATAACCCCTGTGTGAAATTCATTGTTAAGTGTTGTTGGACTTGATTGTTCTGTAGCCATTAGGTTGTTTGCTGATTTTCTATGAGTGTTCACATTGTTTTCAAACTACTTTTACTACTAAATCAATTCTACTTTTTTAGAAAATATCTTTCTTATAGAGTCATTTCAATACTGTTTTCCTGTCAAAATCTTTTCAAAACTATGTCAAGCACTCTCACTTTACTCCCAAGTCCCTAGGTTCTGCCCCTCCAGTGTGTGTACTGCCTTGGGATCCTCTTGAGATGCCTTGGAATTCTGGCACACTAGGGCTGGCCATTCCACACCGCACTTACTCAATCCCTGTTATGAAAAGTCTAGGTATGAGCACTACCCGGGATCCTTGAGGTCCTTAGGGAACTCTGACACACCTGGACACAAACTTGGCTACGAAATCCTTGGCATTTGAGACTATCGAAGGCATGGCATTCCCAGGTTTGCCTTTGGCCTATTTCAGGCTCCCTATAGCTTAATTTATATTTTATTTATGTAATTTATTCAATCATTGGTCTGTAATAATTATTTGTAAACAGATATTGGGGTGATTAGTGAAAATGGGAGGGTAGTTGTATGATATTGTGGGTAAAGCCGGGTAGAAATCATGTCTATAGGCTTTACATTCTGCAAATATGCATTAGAAATCATGTTCTAGGGTTGACGTGTTCATTTGCATTCAAACCATGTTAAATCTTTGCATTACATATCCTGTTCTCAGGGTCTTCACGTTTATTGCTTCAGTATACATATCACGATTCCATGCTTTAATTCTGCGTAAGTACTTTCACTTAGAGATCATGTTACTAGGTTAATAATCCTGCCTTAATAAAAATAGTCATCCTCTGTATGCATTAGATACCATGTTTATAGGGAACTCTGTTTGCATCTGCTTGAATCATGTTTATTCCGCTTAAATAAGCCTCTTGCCCATGAAAGGGTTTAAACCAGCCTCACGCGTAGGTATCATGATCTCTAAATAAAAATTAGTATAAATCACTTGTTACAATCTGTACACCTAGATCAACATGCCCATAGGTTGAAATAATCTCAAATTGTCTAAATAGCTCCTGTAACTGTGATTGCGTATATCCCCACGCCTAGGAAAGCCTTAGGTAATTTATCTCCTTACATAAAATTGGAAACTGTATTTTTGATTGTTTACTGCTAAGTTTTACAGGATCTTAAAATCAGTAGGAAAACTGATTAGGACCATGTCATTTAGTTCTTAAACAGTGCTGCATGTTCTGTGTATTAATGCTCACCTAGATATCCTGTCTTGGGATTTCTCTAAAGAAATCTATCTGAACTTTATGTTTGAGATGTGCTGCTTATTTGCTATTTACATGTGGAGTTAAACGTGAGCCTTCTAACTGCTTTCCCTTTATTTGACAAGTCCTACATCTTATTTGTTTGTCGCCTAGATTTTTTCCCTTTTAAAACAACTTAGGATTGTCTAGAACTGCCCAAATTTAGAGGTTCTAAACTCCTCCGGGACCACAAGGAAGGGACGGGTAACATCACACTTAGAGTTAGTTAATCAACTCGCTTATATAACCGCTAAGGGTTGGGATAATGGGTAGAAAAGGATATGATGACCTGTGCGCTAATGCAATGGGTAGCCCCTCATTGAGGAGTGATTACCGGGAATTGCATGGATATGATCCTATAGGATAAATAACTTAGGACCCATTTTCACCCATTTACATATGTGTGCTTAGACTGATAATCTTTTAAAACCTTTACTTGTTTACATATGTATGCTTAGACTGCTAATCTGTTAAAACCTTTACTTGTTTATATATGTGTGCTTAGACTGCTTATTTGCACCTGATTAACAAGTAAGTTTGGCCGGGTCCCACAGTTGTGGACTTCGAGGGGTGCCTAACAGCTTCCCCTTGAAGTAACTTCAAGCCCTTACCCAATCTCAGGTTATACAATTAGTGTTATAAATTACCCGTAATAGGTGCCCTAACGCACCTTAATTTGTTAGGTGGCGACTCTTCAAATTTCTTATATCCCTTTTCCCAAAAGGAAATGAGTTGTCCCAATAATGTCAAAAACCCTGACCAATCCGAAAAGGAGAGGAAACAAGGGGGGCGTGACAACATGGCGACTCTGCTGGGGATTCTAGGCTTTTACCATTAAAAACTGCTTTGTAAATTTGTCTATTATTTTAATGCTTGCACCCTTTCCCCTTCCGCTTTATGTGGAATTAATTGTTTACTTTCCCAAATATTTGTTTTGCCAAAATGAAACTGACATGTTTCTTGTTTCTTTTGTAACCGCTTTTCAATTATAAATGTCGTATTTATCACTTTCATAATGTGCAAATACATGACAACATGTTGTTTATTTCTTATTTATTGCTGCATAATCATGCTCAACATCATACTCCACTGGTGCCTAAATAAGTACTATAGCAACGCTTGATGAGTGGTTGCGCTCTTCCTATTTATATCACCCCCAAATTCGGAAAGGCTTATTTGCGGTAAAACCAGTCGATCAGCGGTGCAGTTGATTGTTCCGTGTCTTTCCCCCTCGAGTTGTCCGATCGAGGGTACCTGTCTAGAACCCCATAGAAACCTTACTCTTGTTATATTATGCATGAATCATAGTTAAACCTAGGGGTGTGCATTCGAATCGGTTTATCGATAAATCGAATCGATTATTTGTTATCGATTTATCGATTTCGATTCCGAAAATTTTCTTATCGAGTTATCGATTTCGATTTCGATTTTGTCCACTTCGCTTATCGATTTATCGATAAATCGATAAGAAATCATTTTTATTTTTTTTATTTTTTTGCCCGTGGTTTTCTTTACCCTAACTTATTATTTCCATTTTCCTGTACCCTTATTATTTTCTAATTTTCCCTACCCTATTATTTTCTTTCCTCTTCACGACTTCACGC